>LZPO01076158.1:0-14953 GCA_001675575.1 Neotoma lepida
ATAGGAAAAGCATATTATGGACAAAACTGAACATTGTATATCAGACTTCATCTTGTGAAAATCCAAGTTGTTTTATTTTCATTTGTTTGCTTATTTATTTCTGGGTAACTCTCTGAATTGTATTTTAGAGTTCAAATCTTTGTTGTATTCTCAAATAAAATTCTTGTTCTCACATGAAATACATCAAGTTTTTAATAATCTCCATAAAANAACTTTCTAAGATTATCCCTTTAATAAATTGTTAAATTATGTTATTATTTTTTGAGTGTAGCAGAAGACCGAAGCCTGGAATCAAACCAATCACTCATTGCAATTAACACTTACAAGTGAAGTTGTATGGACTGTGTGACTCACTGGGCCACACTATAGCTTCTATGCTGAAATTTTTATTTATTTTTTTTAATTTTACTTTTACACTTTGTTTTAGGGGAGAGATTGCAAGGGCAGAGGGCAGAAGTGAGGGGACAGGGGATGAATGGGATCAGGATGCATAATGTGAAATTCTCAAAGAATCAATAAAAAGTTAAAAATGAGAAAATCCAAGTACTTTTAAAAGAAATAACTTATACTACAGTGATTCCAAGATCCACAAAAGACAATGTTTTTTTAAAAGCAAACTGCTACCCCAGGGTCAGTACAGAGGAACTGATACAGTTGTAGATCAAGGAAATCAGGCTACATTTGCAGCTGACAGAAGAAATTAGTAGTGCCATAATTATGTATGTTACTAATTTTGAAGGCACCGAAGATTCATTATTGAGGACTTACAGAGAGAAGTTGATGGCAGGCACTATGCGGCTGGGTTAGATTCCCTGCAATGATATCATGAGATGCTACTGAGTGGATATATTAAAGTGAAGCTTAAGATATACCTGAGACCCTGGGATATTGGAGATGGAAGTGTAATGGGACTTCTCCCAAGGATAAACCCTAGAGTGAAGCAGACTTAGTTTAAACCTGTGATGTAACACTATTTCTGGGGAGACATGAAAAAATTCTATTCATCACAGTTCATGGAGAACTGATGAAAGACTAAAGTATGAGTACCACCCAAGTAAAATATGGTGAACCTGTGAGTTTTCTTATGATAATTTGTCAGAATCTGGGCAGCCTCCTATTTACAGAAGCAGAAATGACACATAAAGAGCTGTATTACCAAAAGCTCACCCCATAAATGGTGACATGCCATGGAAGGTGACCATTTGTAGCACACTGTTCAACCTGCAGGCAACTCAACAGTTTCAAGAGTGATTTTTCATTCAAAGTCTTGGTTTAAATCTACACCACATAGCTGGGGTGATCTTGGCTTCTTTCATGCAGATGGACAGGCCTTTGCTTTTTCAAGGCAGCTCAGCCTGTCATAGCTTCTTATAGGCAGCTTGGCTTGTCTGAGATGTTTCAAAACAGTCCTTACTGCTTATACATGAATGGGGAAGGAGAATCTTAATGGACTGAGTCAGTTTCAGGGTCTTCCTGAAGCCATTGTTTATTTTTTGAACATAACGCATTTCTCTGCTGGATGGAAAGTTTCACTTCCCTGTAAACAGCTTCTATTACAATAGCATGCTGTTCTATAGCAGTATTGTAATGAGCTATCTTCCCAGATAGAAGGTTCTTTCATTGTTTTATTATTTTACTTGAGGTTTTACCATGTTTTAGCTTTTTAATTTTTTCTTGTTTGATTTTTGTTTATGTGTATAAATGTATGCCTGCATGTATACTTGAACACCATGTGTATGTCTTATGTCCACAGAGGCCATAAGAAGACATTGGATTTCCTGTAAGTAGAGTTGTAGACAGTTGTGAGCCATCATATGGGAACTGAATCTGGAACTCTGGTCCTATAGAAGAGCAGCTGGTCTAAATGCTGAACCATGTTTCTAGCATGAGATGGTTTATTTTAATCTTAGAGAAAACTACACACGTCAAAGTCTATGAGTATCAATGAAAGGTTGTTTAGATTGACTTTTACTGAGTACATGTCTGTAAGTGTTCAGCTTTACAGTGTTATTTGACATAGAAAGAACTTCCTTGACTGTGGAGGCACAGTTTAAGGAACTGGGACATAGACTGTACAAGAGTGAAAAGAACAAGCAGTAAAATACACACACACACACACACACACACATATATATATATATATATATGTGTGTGTGTGTGTGTGTGTGTGTGTGTGTGTGAGACTTTGCTGGATATAATGCTAGTTCGTATTACCTGAAAATATAATGGTTGACTATAGCAATATTTATATAGCATGTAATATGCTATATGTGTGTATATGCACCTACATGTATGTGTAGGTAATAATTAAGGAAAAAGTACATGAATTTAAAAGAGAGCAATGAGTGGATGGGAGTGTTTGGAGGAAGAAAAGGAAAGGGGAAATGATGTAATAATTTAATCTCAAAAAACTTAAAGTGAAAATATGAATTGACAACTGAATGAGTATATTCTTTGTTCTCTAAAATGTGGTATTCTGTCACTATCTTATTTCCAATACAACGATTAGATTACAAGCTCCTGTTTAGGCAAAGGTCAAAAGTTGTGCTTAATTTTAGTTTCTTTGTTAATGATACTGCCAAATGGAATGTACTTGGAAAAAATATTTTAATTTTGTTCTTAGTACTAGTTATTTTAT
Source organism: Neotoma lepida (assembly GCA_001675575.1). Classification (NCBI taxonomy): domain Eukaryota; kingdom Metazoa; phylum Chordata; class Mammalia; order Rodentia; family Cricetidae; genus Neotoma; species Neotoma lepida. The sequence continues at coordinate 2,639 of LZPO01076158.1, forward strand.
AGTAATACTAGATTGAATTTCCTTAAATACTACCTTGTTTACATAAATCTATTCACTCAATTATAAAATAGATCATAGTTCTATTCAAAATAAAATTTTATTTACATAGCAACAGATATAATCAGTAGACTCTCAATTTGCCTTACTTACAATGACTCCTGTTTTTCTCACAGGTCCTGTAATTTCTGAGACCCAAGCCACTGGTAGGAGCAAGGCTTGGCCCATCATGATATTCATTCTGCCTAAATTCTATACAGTTTGCTCACATTCTTTCTCCTTCAAATCTATTACAGATGTACATTAAAGTGATATGTAACATTTTCTGATTATGTTTAATAGAAATGTAACTGGTCTTTTAAATCTATTCTACTATGAGTATGTCCTTTTTGTTTTTTATACTTATTCATAATCCATTTGGTGTTATTACTAGGCTAACATTACTTAAAGCTTTTGTGTGTATCAAACATTGTTGTTAATATATGTATGTGCATACATAGGTGTATTGGTGTATGCGCATGTATATGTGGAGATCAAAGGATTTTGTTGTTGTTGTTTTTCAATGGCTCTCCACATTATTCAATGTCTCTTAATGAATGTGAATCTAATTCATTTGGCTAGGCCATCTGGCTATTGATCTCTAGGGATCTATCTTTTTCTGGAACCACAATGCTGGGGACACTGTTTGCTATCATATGCAGCTTTTACATGGTTGTTTTGGATGCAAACACAGCTTCTCATGCTATGAGGAAGGCACCTTACTAACTGCATCAAGTTACCAGATATAGTTTCAGAATCACATGGATATTTTAAGAAAGATTTTTTTTTTTGCCCACAATAATATTTTCAGATACTTAATGAGTTAAAGAGCTTGCAAGGAAAGCCAAGTAACCCAAGTTTAGTCCCTGTAACCCACAGTGGAAAAAGAGAATGGACTCTAAACCTTGTCCTCTGACTTCCACATTCATAACACATACAGAGAGAGAGAGAGGGAGAGAGAGAGAGGGAGGAAGGGAGAGAGTAAATTAAAATGAAAATCTTACTTCCTTAATGCTATCTAACAAAATTTTATAATGCAATTCTTTTAAAAAAATAGAGAATTTGAATATATTCATGCAATGTGATTTTATCAAATCCACCCTTTGTATCTGTCTTCAAATTCTTCCTTATCTCTCTCACAATTTTCTCTCCCAGTTTCATGTGATTTTTCTTTTTAACTGACTGAGTTTGCACATGTTTGTGTATAGGACATAAGATTTTATTTCTGAAGCCAACTAACCCTCTCAGCATAATCCATGGTTGCCAGTAGCTTCTTAGCTAAAAGTAGGATTTTATGAGACCTTCCCCCATTCATATTGGACTTTCCTGGCTTGGTAAGTCTTGAGTGTCCATTTACAGCCTCTGTGAGTTAGCATCTATAATGACCCTAGCATTGCCAGCATACATGGTTTCACTGCATATATCCATTCACTCTTCTCTAAGAATCCCCTGAGCCTTGGATCAGGAGCTGTGACACTCTTACTTCTATAGTTTAAAGCATCTCTCAGCCTAATCAGAGAACCTTCAGTTTACAGGAAATGACAATTAATACAGAGACCCAAACTGTCCACATGCCAAGACTATGAGATTTCTCAGTACTAAATGGGTCGTGTAAGTAAACTTTTGGTGTTTAAAATTTGTCTACTACTTTTAAAACACTCTCCTGAAATATTCTCATCTATATTGTGTCTTCTTACCTGCCAATCACACCCAACACTTTCTTTCCATGAGGTAGAGATAAAAGAATCTGCATCTTATTTTTCCAGTATACTAAAACAAAAACATACGTCTTTATTTTGTTTGTATTTCATAGCATTATAGATACATTAAAGTTATTGTCTTATTCTTTTGAGTTTAATATCATGTTAAAGTTATCTGTGCATGAAATGAAACCATTCTTTTGGTTTATGGAGGATGATTACATTCTTTTTCAAACATAATTAATATATTAGAAATCGTGGAGATAATACAGAATTCCAAGAAACCCCAAAGTTGGTTTCCATATTAGTGCTAATTTTGTAAATAATATGTGCTTGTCATCTACCACTGATGAAGCAAAGTTGAGACATGATTTCTAACTGAAATACACAATTTACTTTCATTCCTTCACTTCTAATCATTCGTAGTTTTCTTCACCCATGATAATACAGTGGATCTAGTCATCTTGTAGCATTAGACTCCTGTTTGATTATTTATTTCTCAAAACATTTTTTCAAAATAATTAATTCAGAACCATTTTATTTTAATTTTATAAATCAACCTTATTATAAAAATATATAATGTTATTTATTTTTCTATTAATGTAATGAAAGACTATAAACTAAGCAACTTACAGAAGAAAGGGTTTATTTTGGATTATGGTTCTAGAAGGATAAATGTTCATTACCATCATGGTGGGAAAGTCTGGCAGCAGGAATAATTGAGAACTCACATACTAAACTTCAGAAAGCAGAGAGAACTGGGAATGGCTTGTGTCTTTTGAAACATCAAAGCCAAGCAACCCTTCTAGGTGAAAGTTTGTCTGGTCCAGCCCAGCTCCCACGGCCGCTTAGACCCAAGTAAACACACAGAGGCTTATATCATTTTTAAACTATGGCCGTGGCAGGCTTTTCACTATCTAACTCTTACATCTTAAATTAACCCATTTCATAAATCTATGTCGCCACGTGTTCCACTTGGCTTTACCTGTGTCCTGTTACATGCTGTTCTCTAGATGGCAGAATGTCATCTACCCAGCTCTGCTTTCTTCCTCTCTTCCCCTAGTTTGAATGCCCCACCTAACCTTATTCTGCCTCACCATTGGCCAAACAGCTTTATTTATCCACCAATCAGAGCAATACATTTTTAGAAAGATATTCTCATCATTTCCCCTTTTCTTTCTATTTAAAAGGAAGGTTTTAACTTTAACATAGTAAAATTACATAAAACACAACAGTTATCTAGCAAGAATTACAGTTGTAATATTTATTTGTATTTGGCAAAATTAAATATTTTATCTATCCTATCTTTTTTAGTCTAAAGTTTTATATCTAATTTATTTTTTTAATTATAACTAAGGAAAACTATAATTATAACTATCTAGTCTTTAACTACATCAAAGACCTCAGAAGGATATAATACTACATAAGTAAACAGGAAGAGCATTGTCTAGAATGACAGAGACAGCTGGCTACCTGGACAGTTACCCAAAGCTTTTTTGCAATGTTGGGGCATCCATTCTTCAGCCTACAGGCCTAGAGTCTCTCAGTCACTTTTCTCTGTGTCCTGTAGAATGTGTGCAGTCTCCTCTATGAAGCAGGAACCTGAAGGACCATCTTGTCTTGTAAAGTTCAGTGGTCACCTTTTCCTGGGTCCTGCATATCTAGTCAATATAACATTTTCTCAAGCAGCCCACACAAGAACAATTTCTTGTCCAAATGGCTATTTTTGCCACGAAGAAGATAAACTCCATATGCAGTGTTCTCGAGGCCCATCTTTCTCTTTGAAGTAAATTGGTGCTGCCAGGCGCAGACATGTCTCACTGTCCAGAAAGTCTAACTTTTTAAAACATTTTAAATGTCATATTTTATAGGTCTTTGAAGTGTTTGAAGATTACCTACCTAATTAAAATATATCTATATATACCCAGAAAACTTAACATTACTATAAATTTGATAGAAGACTAATTATTAGTCTGTATTTTTTAATTATCCATAACAATTTAAATGAATTACATAAACATAATACCTTAAATGAGAGTAGAAATATACACACAGTATTAAAAGTAGGTTCAAGAATCTCTTTTATCCTATCATATCTATATCCTATATTTCCATATCTTATCCCATTTTTTATATAAAGCTTTAGTCTTTAAAGTTATTTTAGTAGAGAATACTTATGAAATTATAGTCACTCAGGCTTGTCATTTCTATAGTTATGTTAAGTTAAATTCTCCAGATTTACAGAAACATACTTCAGATGGATAGGTAGTCTTCAAACACTTCATAGACCTAGAGAATATAACATTTAAATGTTTTAATAAATTCAAGTTTTATTGACATGAGACACGATTGCTCCTGGCAGCACTGATCTGATCCCAAGAGAATGTTGGGCTTCTGAGACATTTCCATTTGGAAGTTTGTCTTCTTCTTGGCGAGAAAATGACCTATCAGGCAAAGAACTGCCCTTGCCTCAACCGCTGACAATATGAATACTGTCCTGCTGATATGAGCAGGACACAAAGAAAAATGATTATTAAACTCTGCCAAGACAGGGTAAGATAGTCTTTCAAAAAACCTGCTTCTAAAAATGGTCTGACAGACACTCTAGGCATATAGCCAAACTAAATGCACCAACAATACAGAGAGAGTCTAGGTAACTAACTGTCCAGGCTGCCAACTGTCTCTGTCTACTCTCGCAAGATTCCTGAAAGTTGCTTGCGATCTCCTCCCGTTTTCCAGGTGTTATTATATTTCTTCTCAGGTCTTTGATGGAGTTGAAGACTAGATAGTTACAATTACAATCTTTGTATATTACATTTGAAACTTGTTAAATATTAGATTCAAGTTCTCCAGGATAGGACATCTTTTGAAATGAGCTCTGTGACATACCATTTCCTTATGCTGCAAACTCCTCTGGATCTTAGTATGTGTCGCTTGTCTGGTGCTATTCATGTCAGTATAGTTCATCTTGTCCAGGTTATTATTTCTTATTCTTTCTGAATAATATTTGATAATTATTCCTATTGTAAATAGTTTATATTAGGTTAGAACTTTCTTATTTAGAAAAAAAGGGGGAGATGTAGTGGCTTTTGGCTATGGGACATCCCCTTAGCCAGGTAACTGTGATACCTCCCCTTAGGGCATGGTTTATAGGAGTCCCTTAAAAATCTGGGATGCCTTCATGACCAGCCTGCTCCTGCTGCTTCTGGATCGCTCATGGTCTCAGAAGACAGACTGAAGACCAAGCCAGATTTCTCAGATTTCTCAGCTGGATCGTGTCGCTTTCCTGTCTATTCCTGTACTGGCTTCCTCCCACTTTTCNGTAAGTTGTTTTTAAAATAAAGCTATCTTTTTAAAATACAAATAATTGGGTTGGCCATCTAATTAGCATAATAAACCCTCAATGATATACTCCCTCTATCAAGGCCACACTCTTACACCAATCCAAATGGTACAGCTAACAGGAGTTGAATGTCTGAGTCCATGGAGGATATATTCATCTAAAAAGTGACCAGCTCCTCTCAATTAATAGAACATTATATACCATACGTTAAAACTATACCATGAAAAAGTCAGTCTTTTAGTCACTATGAAAGTGCTAATTAAAACCACAGTTAAATGTGTAGTTGTAGAAAACAGACAGACAGATAGGTAGATTTGAATTACTAAGTCATGTGGTCATGACAAGTTTAGAAGGGAGCTTTAAATAGATTATGAATAGAAATATAAAATGATGCAAGTAGCATAAGTAAAATATCTGGGACTTTTATAAACAGTTCTACTATGAGACTTAGCACTCACTTTCTATAATTTTCCCAAGAATAAAACAAGCATTTGTCCATACAAAGACATCCATATAAGTGTACAAAAGCCTTACTTTCAATCACTATAAATGGTAAGCAACTCAGTTGCCTATGAGTGACATATCCACATAGGAAAAATTAACAAAAAAAAGGAGTTATAGCCACATGCAAAACTAGATGAATCTTGGTTATCTGAAGCCTAATTTAAAATTATATGCTATATGATTCCCTTTGTCTTATTAAAGAACATATACAGAATTTGAAATTATACCAGTCATAGCATGGGGATAGAAAGTAAGACAAGGAGAATCAAGACTAAATTAAAAGCAGAGAACAATTTTTGGAAGTTAGAAATATGTTCATAGTCTTTACAGTGATGATGATTTCATAACTATATGTATAAATGTATTTATGCTTATGTGTAATGTCTATTTTTCAAATATTATATATTAAATCTTTCATTTATTTTACATCCATTACCCTTCCTTTGAGCTGTTTTTGATGAAAAGAGAATAACAACCAGACTCATCTTGTACATTTCCTCCCATAGTTCTAAAAGGAGCTTTGATTACTTTCAGTGGCAGATGTTATTAGAAGCTATTATCTGGTTCCTGGGTATGAGTGTGAATGTTGCTACTATATCTTTTATGGCTGGTAAGCTGGCATAGTAGAGATACACATCCATGTGAATGGAGATGTATGCATTCATATTGGTAAATATTTGTTTATATAACACTCTTTATCTATATTAAGTTACATATAAATTTTTATTATGTCTCTAACTCCAATGGGTCTTTCTATACTTCTTCCATTAAATAATAGATTCCCACTCCAACTGAGAGAAAACAGTTTCTCACTATCTGGCCTCCATTCGCATAATGATTTGTTTCCATTATATATGTATAGTGGTCTGAGAAATTTTAACACATGTTTTGTAGGGGACAGTTTTATTATCAAGAACACTTATAAGTAGGTCATGTTGCAATCTGTCATTCAAATTTAATCACTTAGAAATTAGCTTAAATTGATACTATATCATCCCATCTGTTTGAGAAAGACTGGTTTAAAATGGATTTTCTATCATTCTGTGTAGCTGGATCTTTTCTGGAATCATCTCACTTCTTAGGTGGTTATTTTTATTTCCATATATTAAAATTCAATATTTAGCTATAAAGTTCTATTACATCTACATCTAGAAAATGTATAATGTCATGAATTGGTATTTATAGCATTATACCAAGTGGTAATATCTCCTTAGACATCTTGTATCTTCAAATAATCATCCCTTTATATCCCCCTCTAATAAATGTCATCAGAGATCATCTTATCTCAATACTTACTAGTTTTCCAAAATGCTTTATCAACAGAACCATAAAATATAAAATTTATAGACTTTTAATATTGACTTTGTTCACTTGGCAGTATGTATTTAGGTTTTCTATAAATTGTTATATGTCTTAATACCTCATTTATTTTTAACACCAAACAATCTATAATTACAATTGTATATGTCACAGTACTTTTTTATTAATTAGCTATTGAAGATATCTTGTTTCCCTTGTTAGAAATTATGGATGGAACTGCTATAAATATCTACATAAGGATTTTCTTATGGGCATATGTTTTCAAACCTGTTGAAAAATGTTTAGAAAGATATTTCTGGTTTTGAGGTAACATTATTTTTTATTCACTCTCCAAAAGACTATATCTTTTGAATGTTTCACACCAAGAGGACCTTCTGCTCACTTCATAGTGTTTATTTAATTTCATATTCTCCTTTTTAACATTTTCTTTTTTATGAATACTCACTGCTTATATTTTATAAATTCTTTATATCTCTAAAGGTCTTTGCTGTTTTCTCCCCTCAATTTTATGTGCTCAAAACTCCATTAAGCCAATAAAACAATACAGCCATCAGATGTGAATAAGTTCTCTCTTTCTATCTAAGGAATTAAAGGTGACTTTTAGGATGTTCTTCATCCTGAAAGGTTAAGTATTTCATATATTCTGTCTAGCTCTTTTGTTATTTGAGAAAAACTGAAATGTAGTCATTCTGATGCTATTTTTGTATCTTTATTTTTATTTATTTACTTTTTATTTTTATTCTTCTCTTGTACAATACATCCCAGCCATAGTTTCCTATACCTCCACTGCTCCCATTCTCCACCTCTCTCCTAGATCCACTCCTCCTCCATTTCCCTTCAGAAAAGAGCAAGCCTCCCAAGGATATTCAAGCAAACATGGGATAACAGGTTACAATAACATTTAGGCACAAACACTTATATCAGAGCTAAGTCAGAGAGATCAGTAGGAGGAAAAGGATCCCAAGAACAGATGAAAGAGTCAGAGACACCCCCATTCTCACTGTAAAGAGTCAGTCCTGCAGAATACCAAGCTAAAAACAAAAACATATTTGGAGAGGTCCTAGCTAGACCTATCCAGGCTCAGCGATTGTTTCTTCAGTCTCTGCCAGCCNCTATGAGCCTTGGTTATTTTATTCTTGAGGCTGCATTATCCTTTTGTCCCCAATTCCTCTGGCTCACTCTATTAGAAAGGTATCCTCCTCTCTCTGGCTTCCCTGGAGTTCGCCAAGCTCTGACAGGAGGGACCCAATGGAGATCTCCAATTTGTGCTCTCTGGCTACCTAATGTTTGGCTGTGGGTCTCTGTATCTACTACTTCCATTAGTTACCCGAGGAAGCCTCTCTGATGACGATGTAAATGAGCAATGATCTATGAGTATAGAAGAATATCATTAATAATTTTATTGATTTTTTTTCTATCCTACGTATCTTTGCCATCCAGCCTCCAGTTTCTAGTTATCTAGGCAGAGCAGGCATGGGCTTCCTTGCTTGGCTTGGGCTTCAAATTATACCAGTCATTGGCTGGCAACAACCACAAGTTTTCCTCTTCCATTACTTCAATGCATTTTTCAGGCAGGATAGATTATAGGTTGAAGTTTTGTGTGTTCCAATTCCACAACTAAATTTTCCTGGTTTACTAAAGAAGGTTAAGTCAGGCTCCCTATCCTACATTACTAGGAGTCCTTGCTAGCTCACTCTCATTAAATCCTGGGTGTTTCTACTGTACTAAGTTTCAACATTGCCCTCCAAATGTCCTGCAAGTCCAGTCATCTCTCCCTGTACAGGGTCTAAAAAGAATTGTGCTGGAAAATTACATAGATGCATATGGTACATCTTGATGATATCCACTTCTTACTCCCTCCTCTATTTCTTCTCAGGAACCATCATCATATCTTTTCTTTCCAAATTTAAAATTTCTCATAATTAGATTTTAAAACATTGAGTCCAGTTACTGCTGCCCATATGTGAGTGAGCACGGGTGTATCTACTAGGGTGTGGAGAACCTTTAAGTAGGCACTCTCCTAAATATTTTGCTATCAGCAACAAAATCTAGGACACTTTAAAAATATAAGTGAATATTAATGGATAAAATGAGCCAATTAAAATCTCTTCACTGAGTAATTAGTGAGGAAATAATATAGCTTACTTACAGTAAATATTAATTTATCATGAAATATAAACAAAATTCAGAAAATTTATAGCAAAATGTCATAATATATATATATATAAAAGTAACTATGATAAATAAATGTAATTTGAGGGAAACATCTAATTAAAAGCCAGGGGTGGTTAACTAAAAATAAGTAAGGGTGATCTAACCACATGTCATGCTTATATATATATATATGATATATTTGAAATAGAAAATTATGATCATTGAAAATGAACATGAAAACATTTTAACAAAAATCTTTTACATAAGTGAGGCCACCAAGCTCCAGTGGACACTTCCAAACTTAGAATTCTAAATACTGGCTATCATATTGAATGACCAACCAGAAAAGAATAATTCATTACCATTCAAATATGCTATGATTAAAATTTATACTTGTTTTAACTATGAATTTGAAATTACAAAAGATCAATAAATGACTTTTTTGAGTTACTCTTGTATCCTGCCACCTTACTGAAGGAGTTTATCAGCTGTAGGATTTCCCTGGTAGAATTTTTGGGGTCACTTAAGTACACTATCATATCATCTGCCAATAGTGAAAGTTTGACTTCTTCCTTTCCAATTTCTATCCCTTTGATCTCCTTTTGCAGTCTTATTGTTCTAGCTAGAACTTCAAGTACTATNCTGAATAAATATGGGGAGAGTGGATAGCCTTGTCTTGTTCCTGACTTCAGTGGAATCATTTTGAGTTTCTCTCCATTTAATTTGATGTTGGCTGCTGCCTTGCTGTAAATTGTCTTTATTATGATTAAGTATGTTCCTCGAATTCCTGATCTCTCCAAGACCTTTATCATGAAGGGGTGTTGGATTTTGTCAAAGGCTTTTTCAGCATCTAGTGAGATGATCATTTTTTTTTCAGTTTGTTTATATGGTGTATTACATTGACAGACTTTGTATGTTGAACCATCCTTGCATCCCTGAGATGAAGCCTACTTGGTCATGGTGAATAAGAATCAATAGCCCTCCTATATACAAATGATAAATGGACTGAGAAAGAAATCAGAGAAACATCGCCCTTTACATTAGCCACAAATAATATAAAGTACCTCAGGGTAACCCTAACTAAGCAAGTGAAGTATCTTTATGATAAGAACTTTAAGTTGCTGAAGAAAGAAATTGAAGATTTCAGAAAATGGAAAGATCTCCCATNCTCATGGATAGGTAGGATTAACATAGTAAAAATGGCAATCTTACAAAAAGCAATCTACAGATTCAATGCAATCACCATCAAAACCCCAACACAATTCTTCACAGGCTTGGAAAGAGTAATACTCAACTTCATATGGAAAAACAAAAAACCCAGGATAGCTAAAAGAACCCTGTGCAATAAACAACCTCTGGAGCCATCACGATCCCTGACTTCATGCTCTATTATAAAGCTGTAATAATGAAAACAGCTTGGTACTGGCATGAAAACAGACACACAGACCAATGGAATCGAAATGAAGACCCTGACATTAATCCACACACATATGAACATCTGATTTTTGACAAAGAAGCCAAAACAGTACAATGGAAAAAAGAAAGCATCTTCAACAAGTGGTGCTGGCATAACTGATGTTAACATGTAGAAGACTGCAAATAGATCCGTATCTGTCACCATGCACAAAACTCAAGTCCAAGTGGATCAAAGACCTCAACATAAATTCAGCTACACTGAACTTGATAGAAGAGAAAGTAGGAAGGACTCTTGAATGCATCGGCACAGGAGACCACTTCCTAAATAGAACATCAGTAGCACAGACACTGAGAGCAACAATTAATAAATGGGACCTCTTGAAACTGAGAAGCTTTTGTAAGGAAAAGGACAAAATCAATAAGACAAAACGACAGCCTACAGAATGGGAAAAGATCTTCACTAACCCCACATCAGACAACGGGCTGATCTACAAAATATATAAAGAACTCAAAAAACTAGAAGTCAAAATATCTAACAATCCAATTAGAAAATGGACCACAGAGCTAAACAGAGAATTCTCAATGGAAGAATCTCAGATGGCTGAGAGATATTTGAGGTATTGGTCAACATCCTTAGTCATCAGGGAAATGCAAATCAAAACAACTTTGAGATACCATCTTACACCTATCAGAATGGCTAAGATCAAAAACACTGAGGACAGCTTATGTTGGAGAGGATATGGAACAAGGGGAACACTCCTCCACTGTTGGTGGGAGTGCAATCTTGTACAGCCACTTTGGAAATCAGTATGGCAGTTACTTAGAAAACTGGGAATCAATGTTCCTTAAGACCCAGCTATACCACTCTTGGGCATATACCCAAGGAATGCTCAATCATACCACAGGGACACATGCTCAACTATATTCATAGCAGCATTATTCATAATAGCCAGAACCTGGAAACAACCTAGATGCCCCTCACCTGAAGAATGGATCAAGAAAATGTGGTAGATATACACAATGGAGTACTACTCAGCAGAGAAAAACAATGACCATATGAAATTCGCAGGCAAATAGATGGAACTAGAAAATATCATCCTAAGTGAGGTAACACAGACCCAGAAGGTTAAACATGGTGTGTACTCACTCATAGGTGGATGTGAAGCAAGGAATAACCAGACTACAACCTACAGCTATAGGGAGGAACCTAGGAGAGATGCATGGATCGCCCAGGGAGAGAGAAATGGATGAGATCTACATGGGCTGACTAGAAGTGAGGAGGAGGAAATGGGGGTCAAGGGATGGAGGAAGAGGGTGTAAAGGAGTGGGAGGTTTGAGCTGGAACAGGGACAGAGAGAGAGAGCAAGGAAGGAGATAACATGATAAATGGGGAAATCATGGGAATAGGGAGAAACAGAGTGCTAGGGAAGTCCTGGAGAGTCCACAGGGATGAATCCACCTTAGACCACTGGAAATAATTGATAGGGTGCCTGAACTGGCCTGATCCAGTGATCACAGTAATGAATACTCTAACTACCACCGTGGAGCCCTCATCCAGTGACTGATGGAGACAGACATGGGCAGAGGGCGGAGCTCCAGGAGCCCAATCAATGGGAGACAGGGGCCCTCTTTGAGCAAGGGACTACGAGATCATGATGGGAGGGTGTGCAGAGATGGCCAGCCAAACTAGTGGAGATGCATGAACTATGTACCATGGCTGAGAAGCCCCCACGGGCCGTCATCCAGAGACAGATGGAAGCAGATGTGGAGATTCACAGCTGGGTGCCAGGCAGAGCTCCAGGAGTTCAACTGATGGGAGAGAGGAGAGGTTCTATGAACAAG
>LZPO01076158.1:19588-43293 GCA_001675575.1 Neotoma lepida
GTGGCAAAACATAGATTAATAGAAATGGGCTGAATTTAAGTATAAGAGCTAGTCAGTAATATGCCTGAGATAATGGCCAAGCAGTTGTGATTAATATAAGCTTTTGAGTTATTAATTTATAAGTGGCTGCGGGACCACNTGGGGCCTCGTGGGACCCAGACAAAACATTCGCCTACATTGGTCCTTATATGCAAAGATAAATGTAGTACACAGCCTTCATCATTTTCTATGTGACATATGGAAATCAGTTCAGAAAAACCTCAACTAGACAAAATAATGAGTTTGGACCTGTCTCAACTAGTGACTTCAGCAATACAGACCCTGTACTAAAGGCTCAGGGGTCACCTTGAAGAGGGGGCAGAAAAACTGCAAGAGCTAGAGGAAAACGGAACTGTAAGATTTTGTTTTTTAGGAATATAAGTGGCTACACCAATAAATTCTCACCACCATGACTGCTTAAAGGCAAGCTGGAAAAGTACATCAACATTACACTTTCTAATGTGGACTGGAAGTAGAGTGGGTGAGGGAACTTAGGATTCCTCAACCCTGAACAAAGAACTATAGGTAAATAAGGAATGTTTACAGAGGGCAAAGCAGTCTTATGTAAGGAAGAGCAAACCAATGGGTTATACAATGTCAAGCAGTCAGCTCTGAAAACATATACATTCTTGTAACATTACACAAAGTTTTATGTATGTATTTCAGAATATATATTATATATGACACATATAACATACATATTATATATATTTATCTTAATTGTAAAAATACACTGAATTTGAAAGAGATCAAAACATGGAATACATGATTGTAGGAAGGAAATTGAAGGAGGAAATTATATTAATATATAATAATCTCAAAAAGAAGGTTTTTACAGAACACTCTCATATACAGACCACCCACACATACACATACTGTGCAAATATTGACTTCAATGTATCAGTTGGTCACTGACACTGAAGGCTCATTGTTGTGTTTTTAATTTGTTGTTTTTTAATTTGAATATACCCAGCAAGTATTCCATTGCGATTATAATACAATGCTATTTGCTCCCTGGATAATATAATTATCCTGAATGCCTGAAGAGCTTCATTACAAATCTACTAGATTGAGTATCTAGGCAGAAAAGAATAATCCATTAGATTATAAACACTACAATAAATACTGAAAATTGTTTTTATTATAGATTTTAGATTAGAATTTCAAGTCAGTACATATTACAATACAGTGTGATGCAATCCTGCTCAAAAAGGATAATGAAAGTCATTAGCTAGAGGTAATCTATATATTAATATTACATGCTATTTGCTGATTCAGAAAAAAATGCCTCCTTAAGATATTTTTATTATTAAATACAACTCTACTTCACAAAGTAAAGAAAATAGATATAAAATAAGTAAACTAACTAGTTCCCAAAATCTCATTGAGCAATGTAGATGCAATTCAGTGTTAACAAGTATTTATCCATGCTTATTTATGTATAATTTATATTTCATTGAAACAAGGATTACATATCTACTGAATTCATTATACTACACTAAAAAAATAAAAAGGTACCCTAAGGAGGTTTTATACACTGTGCATATTGAACAGGAAAAAATCATTTGTTAAAATAAAAAGGTATTTTCCATTAAGTGTACATGCACATTGACAAATAGATTCACTCTGCAGCACAACCCACAAAATGTAGGCCCTTCTTGACTTCATTACTCATTACCTATTTCTCCCTATTTCAGTCTCAGTCATGAACAAATTCCTTTTAAAACTATTGTTTTGTGACAAAGGAGATCTTTCTTTTATAACTTTCTATAAACAAGCATGACAGCTTAAACAAGAATTTTNAAAAAAAAATCCACAGATAGATGCATAATGAATCATATCTTTGGTATTCACATTCACATATACTTCCTCTCTTATACATATCTGGCTATGTAATTGGAGTTTGATCTTACAATAAACAATGTGAACCTAATTTTCTCACAAATATCATCAGACTCTCCTAAACCCATGAGCAAGTGAATACAAGCTGCTGAGTACAAAGCCTGACTTCATTGAAATCACCATACTGTCATGCTAGGCACAAGTACAAATCCCAAGGAGGAACATGGTAGGTAGCCAGCAGCAAACTCTTCCTACCATCCATCTAATGTACACTTAAGTCAAGTGAGTGAAGGAATGCCTGTCCTGCTGCATAATATGGCTCAGACTCAGCTGCCACCTGGCTAAAATATCAGAAACACCTGGCAATAATTGCACAGACTTTAATATAATTTCAAAATGAATATTATATTATTATTCAAGCTTAATTTGTGGATTTATTTTTATGTATCAATATATAAAATGTACAATGAGTAGGTTAACTTTAAAGATACATTTAAAATAAGAGTGAATTTTAAAACCAGTTGTGTGTCTAATAAATATGTAAACACTTTGAGCCTAATGGCAATTTTCAGTACATGTTCCTAGGTTTTATGTCAACTTGACATAAACTAGATTCATTTGGGAAAGAGGAACCTCAGTTGAGAAAATGCCTCTACCAGATTTGTCTGTGGAAAAGATTGCAGTGAATTATCTTGATTGATATGGGAAGTTTAAGATCACTGTGGGTGATGTCACTCCTGGCTCGTTGTCTTCATGTTAAAATAAAGCTGTCCCAGCAAGCCATGAAAGAGCAAGCCAGAATGCAGCTCTCCTCCGTGTCTTCTGCTTCAGCTCTTATCCCCTGTCTTGAGTCTCTTCAATGATGGGCTGCCATGTGAGAGTTGTAAACTAGGATAAACCTTTTCTTCTTCAAGTTGCGTTTGATCCTGGTATTTCAGTAAAGGAATAGAAATCTTCACAAAGACATAGTGTCTCTCTGNGTTTTACATCTGAAAACCAGGCAAATACAACTTTTTTTTGTATTGTCAACAAATCAAGAAATCTGACACATACTTTAAAACATTGATATGCATCCTTTCTGAGTTTCTTTTCTGGTTGAGGGTCTCTACTTAGAAATCAGGGAACCCCATGGAAGAGAACTAGAGAAGATTGTAGGAGTAATGGGTGATGGAGGATACCAGTAGAACATGGCTAACCCAATCAACTAAGAAGGGCTCATATGGGCTCGCAGAGACTGAAGTAGAAAGCATGGGCCTTCCTTGGGTCTGTATCATGTCCTCTGAATAAGTTATGGCTATTATCTTATAGATTTTGTGGGAGTCCTAGAAGTGGTAGCAGTGTGTCTTTGACTCTGTTGCCTGTTCTTGTGTCCTTTTTCATCCTATTGTGTCGCCTTGTTAAGCCTTGAAAGGAGGGCTTTTGCCTCGTCTTACAGTATCTTGTTTTGTCCATGTTTGGCTGTCATCTCTTGGAGGCCTGCTCTTTTCTGAATAGGAAACAGAAGAGTAGTGGATCTGCGGGAGAGGGAAAGTGAGCGGGGGAGCTCAAAGGAGTGGATGGAGGGAAAACTGTGGTCAGGATGTATTATATGAATGAAGAATCTATTTTAAATATTAATTAAAAAAAGAAAGAAAGAAAAGCCAATCTATAAGCCATTCAAACAAAAACAGAAGAAAATAAAGAATTGAATAGCCAACAGTATATAGCATTCTAGCTTTAGGACAGGGAAGTTCTCTTTATGTGTTAAAATTTTTGCATAATATTACTTGTGCCAGGCATTTTTGCCTGAAAGTTATATGTAATATTTTTATTAGTATTGTTTTTTGAAGAATATATGTAGAAATTATACTTTTATGAATGAATAGAGTTGTGGTTCTTTTACACTGAACACCTTTAGTAAGCTGAGTTATAACTGACCAAACTATGAAGACTCTATCTCTCACAGTACCCACAAGTATATAGTTTATAAGAAATAAATTTCTGTGATATCTAAAGTGTTTTAAGAAGAGAGCAAGGAAGACTATCACACAAACAAATGTTCACAGGGAAAATTTCACTGCCTACAGGTTCAATATTTAATAGAAGGAAAAGTGAAACACAATTCAATACATTTTGCCTTTTAAGTCTCAGTAGTCCAACTTTACTCTTTCTCAAACTCTCAAGGTAGCTATCTTACTATAGAGTTTTTCTTTATTGTACCTTATTCATGCTAATCACTTAAATAAAGAGATATTTCATCTTTTGTGACATAAACAAACATTTTCAAATAGGAATCACTCAAGTAGTATCCCTGAGAAAAGGAACAAAATAATTGAAAATTTTCATGTATTTCAAAGACAGAATTTGGGGCCTTGGGATATAATATGCTTAAGGCATTGCAGTGCGGAGACAGTCTAGGACATCATATTGCTATCCAGATAGATTTGCCAAAGAGAAGCTCTGTTACATAAAATGCATTATAAAATTGAAAAAAAAATCAGAAGATACATTACTACATAGTAGATAAATGATGAACAATATATATTTTGTGTTTTGTTTTCTTTTTGAATAATGTTATAAAAATAAATTACAAATATGCTAGTGTATTTTGAAACAACACAATATTACATTAAAGATCACTTTGTTTACAGTAATGAATAATGAGAACAGAAGGTATATCTAAATCCAAAAGACTGATTTAAATAACTCTTGTAGAAATTGGTTTTAAATTTAAGAATAAATTATTATATCATGAATTATTTGCTATGTAAAAGGTATCTAGATTATCCTTCTTTTAATCTTTTTGTAACTTTATCCTTTTGTCAGAATGTTGTACTCATTCAACTAGAGCATAAACTTTTACCCTGACTCAATAGGATCAGAATTATAATTTCAATTCTCTAATTTCAAACCCAGAGTTTAGAGTACAACAGTGAATAGAATGTTACAAAGATCTAAATGTAAAAATTGAGGTCAAAGATCTCATTTTTCTTTTTTAAAAGTGTTCCTCTATCTTATTTGGCTGAAGGATAATCACACATTATTACAGAGATCAAACTATTAGGCCACAAACTCACTCAGTGAAGCTTATTAACCCCTACAAGAATTAAACCTGGAAAGGGAGGAGCAAGAATCACAGTTAATATAATGCTGAGTATTGATATCCGAAGCGCTGATCTCTCACATAAACATGGAGGCGCATACGTATCTACCACAAAAGAATCTTTAATCCAATTAACTATTATATTCTATTAATATATACCTCCATAAACAAGAAGAGGACAGTACACGTTTGAAGTGGGAATTTCATCTCACCTTCTAAGGTAGTTCTTCAGTTATCTCCATTTCCTTTCTGTGTTAAATACTTTTATGGTCTCTGTAAGCATACATCTGATAAAAGCATCTTAAGAGAGAAAAGATTCACTCTGGCTAAGTGGATAAGACATTGTATGATAACATGAACTTGAGGCATATGCATATTATAACAGTGATTCAGAAACAGAAAGCTCAGGCAGGTGACAGGTTAAGGTATAATTCTTAAGGCCCTCCACTATGGCTCTTCATCTGCCATTTTAGAGCCATGTCCAAAATGTTTCATGATCCCCTGCCACCAATTGGGCATCAGGGACTAAAATGTATTGCCCTGTGAAGTATGTTGCACATTATAACTTTCACACTTTCTTGTTGTGGAATATTAGTTTTGCTATGTAAACATATGTTACATTTGTTTATACTGTGGAGTATTACTTTAACTGTGTAAAGGAGTGTTAAATTTGTTTATATTGCATTTGTTTAATGATGTAAGGATGTGTGTTTAATTATGAAAGTTATGTTGCTTTGATTTGACATTGCCTGCCTAAAGCACCTGATTAGTCTAATAAAGAGCTGAACATCCAATAGCTAGTCAGAGAAAAGATAGGTGTGTCTGGCAGAGAGAGAGAATAAATAAGAGGAGAAATCTAAGCTCAGGAAGAATGAGAGAAGAAGAAAGAGGAGAGAATGTGTGAGATACCTGGGGCCAGAAGCCAGGTGGTCACCAACCAGCCAGACATGAAAAGCAGTGAAAGTATGATATACAGAAGGAAAAAGAGCAAAAAGCACCAAGGAAAAAGGTAGATAAAAAGAAACAGATTAATTTAAATTAAAAGAGCTTGCCAGAAATGAGTGTAAGCTATGCCAAGCGTTTATAACTAATAATAAGTGTCCATTGTTGTGATTTGGGAGCTTGCTGGTGGCTCAAAAGAAAAATCCTGGTAAACTTTCTAATACCCACAGTCTTCTTGCTCACATAAGCTTCCCATTTACTGCTCCTCTTTACTGATAATTTGACACTACTCAACTTGTATTTATCAGCTTAAATTTATTATTCAACTAACATAGTCCATTTTGATATTTCCATGCATTCAGGTCATGTATGATCTCATTCATGTCATGTTTATTCTCTTCTCCATCTCCCCAACTAGATCCTTTCTTCTTACCTAAGAATAACTCTTCTGATTTGAAGACTTATTTTTGTTATAAGTGTTCAGATGTTTTACTGGATGTACATCTGTGTACTATCTGAGTGCTTGCTATCTGTGTAGGCCAAAAGAGAGCATGGGATCCCCTGAATCTGGAGTTGAGCAGGTTGTGAATATCCATGTGAGTTCTGAAATCAACACTTTCCTGAATATTTATTCATGATAAAAAACATTAATATTCATAAAACACCTCTGTGATATTAATGACAGCACCTTTATGCAAAACTACTCAAATGTGGAAGAATTCAAGTATCTATCCTCTGTTTCTATTGTAGTTGTTTTGTGTGTTTTCTTTGTTTGTTTGTTTGTTTTTTGGTTGTTGTTGATTTGAGCTAGGGTTTCTCTGTATGGTCCTGGATGTCCTACAATTTACTCTGTAGATGAAGCTTTCATGCCATGTATAGAAAACATTATCTCACAGCAGATATATTTGTTCTATGGCTCTGACAAGCTTTTATTAACATGTTTATTTTACCTTTCCACCACAGTTCTCCCTCCCAATTTTCCTCCAATTCTCTCCCCTCCCCTCTCCTCCACCATCATCATCTTCAATCCACTCCTCTGTTTCTGTTTAGAAAGGGGCAGGCATGGCATATCAAGTTGCATTATGACTAAACACCACTAAGTAAATAGAAGGAGTCATCAAAAGTCTCCCAACCTAAAAAAGCTCAGGGCCAGATGCTTTTTGCTCAGAATTCTACAATAAATTCCAAGAAGAACTAACACCAGTACTTCTCAAATTATTATACAAAATAAATACAGAAGTAACATTGCCAGTTTTTTTTATGAAACTACAGTTACCTTGAGATGCAAATCACACAAAGACTCTACAAAGAAAGAAAATTACAGATAAATTTCCCTCATGAACATTGATACAAAAATAATCAATAAAATATGGGCAAACCTCATCCAAGAACACCTCTAAAAGATCACCCACCATTATCAAGTGGGTTTCATGCTAGAAATACAGGGACAGTTCAACATACAAAAATCTGTCAATGTAATCCACCATATAAACAAATTGAAATGAAAAAATAAAAGCTAACAGAAAAAAAAATCACCTCATTAGACACTGAAAAATCCTTTGACAAAATCCAGAACCCATTCATGACAAAAGTGTTAGAGAGATCAGGGATAGAAGTAACATACATAAATATAATAAAAGCAATATACAGCAAACCAACAGCCATCATCAAATTAAATGGAGAGACACTCAAAGCAATTCCACCTACATCAGGCTCTGACAATCTTACCATCCTATATTGCGTTATGTTCTCTCAGTCTTAGGTATATGGAGTTGTGTAGTAGATGCATCAACTAGGGTTCTGCACCCCACAGTTTATTGTCCTTTGCATTTTGACCAGTTGTATATTTATGTATATTTTGTATATTTTGAGGAAGGGTGAGAATTACACTTATCTCTGGGTATAAGGATNAGTGTTTGAATGTAGCTACACATTATTCTGCTTTAGGAAATGGTGTCTAGCATGGTGTTTAGTAATGATGTCTAGGTTCTCCTCTGTGGTCCATGACCAGTCATGAATATTTGCTAAGTTTACTGTATCAGACATAAATATTTAATGCCATTGAATTAGCCTTAAGTGTGGTTAGACAGCCATTGTTACCTCCATGATATGAGTGTTATCTTGCATGATTAGGATTATCATTGGTGAGCTCATCATTGTGTTTCATTGGTGTAGATTTAAAGATTCTTTCTCAGACAAGTTTCATAGTGCATTTAGATACTGTGAGAGCTAGTCCTTAGAGAGGATGCTTCCAGATCAATTACAACTCAATTTCTCTGAGTCCCATGTCTAAAGTCTGTGGTGTCTTTAGGAAATAGGCCTTCTAACCTTATTCGTTGAGGCAGGATCTCTTAACTTTACCTACTGTTCCTGAATACTACAAGTCTGCCTAGACAGGTTTCTGAACCTTTCTTGTTTTCACAGCACTGAAATTAATTGTGGGCCTTCACAACTACTGGACATTTATTTATGTGAATTTCAGGGATTTGAACTCTGGTCCTCATGTTTCTCAATTGTCAAGCACTTTAGCTATTGTTTTATGTCCAAATCTTTTCATGTTAACTGACACATGTGAACTATATTGTTTCAGTTTCCTTGTGACTTTTAAGTGATATGTTTTTATTCTGATTATTTAATTTTAATAGAGATGAACTGAAAATAAAGCTTTCAAATTAATTGATTTCTGCTTAAACTGCTATTTCTTCTTTTCTAATGTTTAGGATAATATATTATTTACTTTTCTAGTTTCCTTGGGTGAGAGTTTAGATTATTGATTTCAGATATTTTCTTTTTCATTATGATACCTATGTTGCATACTGTATTTTCTTTCTCTGAGCATGACTTTTGTTGCAACCCACAGATTTAGAATTTTTTTTTATTTAAATTTAGTTCAGAAAGTATTTTCTCTTAAGACTTCTTCTTTTGCCATCATACTATTTTGAAGTATATTGTATATTCTTATTGTGTTTTGAGATTTCCAGATTTCTGTATACCGTTGATTTCTAATTTAAAACCATTGTAGCTCAAAAATAGATGTTGTATGATATCTATTATAGATATTGTGGAGTATATTTATGGCTCAGAGTGTAAGTTATATTGATAGTTGTTTCAAGTGAGTTTGAGAAGCATGCATATCCTGCTGGTGAGTGATGTCAATTATATCCAGCCCATGGTGGTATCCTTGACTTTAGCTGTACCCTTTTTCAATTTTAGCATAATTTATCTTCCCATTTTTAAGACAGTATTTTTTCTAATTATAATAAAAGATTCTATTTTTTTAATCCTTCCAGTCATGCTACAGTTTTACTTCATATCCTCACACTTTCTGTTGTATACATATATTGTGGGATCTTTATACTACTGGGGGAATTGGCCATGCCCTATTCCAGGTAGTTTTCTCTGCTATGAAATATGGTCTGGCTAAAATTAATGCAAAGTCTATGTGTGACCATATACAACTTTAATTCTACTACTCTGGAGGCAGAGGCAGGCAGATTTTTGTGAGTTAAAGGCCAACCTGGTCTATATATTGACTTCCAGACAGCCAGTGCTACATAGAGACACCCTGTCTCAAAAAAGTAATAAGAATTATTTATTATTATTATTATTATTATTATTATTATTATTATTATACTTTATTGTGTCATTACATTATATTTTTCTACACATTTGATTTTAATGTATGTGAATCTTCACATTTTAAGGTTTCTGGAACTGTAGTTAGGTTTCTCATATTGATCCACTATCAGTTTTTGCTAGTACGTTTAGATAACTCATTTTCAAAATCATTATTTACATATTTAGATAGATATCAACTTTATTTGCTATCTATAAAGGACAATTAGTCAAAATGCATGGTGTTCTATATTGTTATGGTTTGTGTCTGTAGTTTTCTCCACAAGCTTTCGTCTTGAATAACTTTTGTTTCTGTCTTGTTACTTCTTTTTTGGAAGTCTGTGGAAACTTTAGGATGTGTGGCCTTACTGGCAGAAGGGGTGGAACTGAGGATGACTGCTTTCTAGGAGGGTTGGACACATGGTTCATGCATTGCTCAGTATTACTTCATCTACCATAGAGTGAAAATCTCTATAACAACCTCCCACTACAATTCACTGAGCTGTTCCCCCACATCTTCACCACTGTAGTGGAATAAAATCCTCCAAAACCATGGATGATAAACAGTGTTTATCAGCATTTAAAAAATAGTATTCGCTTTCACTCTCTCCTTTTTCTTTGTACTATTTCATTTACAAATTATTGGGCTAAGTAGTCAATTTGATGTTGATGTAATAGTGTTTTGCTTTTCTTACATTTTTTCCCATTCTTCTCCTTTAGCTTTACATTAATTAAACAAAAATTTCATCATTATTTCTACTATCATTTCAAAATTATATACTAATTTTAAGTTCATTGCTGATTTTGTTAAAGATAATTCTTTTATTTCAAACATTATTTTTCTTATAATTTTCAATCTTCCTATAATTGTTTGAACTTACATGTAGTTAATTTTTTTCTACTACAGATTTTACCATATAATTTTAAATTTCTTAGCTGATTTATTATCAAAATTTTTCTATTATGTGAAATTGTTATTTGATTATCTTGTTTCTTGACATTGTTCTCTTTTCCTTTTCTTTTTCCTCTGAATATTTTGCTGAAAAACCGAGTTTCAAGATTTGTGCCATATGTTGAAATGTCTGTCCTGTCTAAAGACTTTTAATGTGAAACCATGATTTGAAATATTTAAATACATTTATGACTTGTTTGTGCCTTGTTTCTTTTTAGTGTGTTTTGTGCTTTATCTTGAATATAACACAAATTTGTGTTTAATGAAAAGGGTTATTTTGATGTTGCGTCTCTGATCAGTTTCTCTTTCACCCTCAACTTAGAGTCTTTCCTTGATTTATTTCCCAATATTTACTCAATGTCAAAGAGGCCTATTGAGTGATGGAGGATAGGTTCTAGATTTTTTTCTGAATAGACGGAAACAGGGATTGTCGTTCTGGATTTTTTGGATGCAGCCTTCTTGGTGTTTGAATTCAACCTTGGATGGTTTGTTTTCTTTTTCTCACTTTTTTTTCTTTTCCTTTTCCATGGGGTGCAGGAAGAAGCTTCTCTGATTATAACTGAGAAAAGAATTTATCTATGAGTACAGAAGAATGTCATTTGGAGTCATTTTATTTAGCTACACCCTCCCTCCTTTTTAGAACAGTGGTGTTTGTTTTACTCTCAGTTCCTTGGCTATCTAGTCTCTACTTAATGGTCACTCAAGCAGGGTTGTACATGTTCCTTTTCCTGATTTGTGCTGAAGGCAAAATCAGATATTTGTTGGTTACTCCCACAAGTTTTGTGCACCATTGCACATCTTGCAAGAAAGACAACATTGTTTATTAAAGGGTCTGTGGCTGGCTTTATGTTTATGTTTTGCTTTATGTAGTGTGAAGAAGACTTTCCCATACCATAGATGATAGCAGGGAGGAGGGAAGGTTCTATGTAGGTAGCTAGAATTCTTTATATTCAGTGAAAGTTGTGTAGGTTTTGATGGGTCTTTGTTGTCAATTTGTAGAAGAGTAACTTATACTCTTGGCAACAGCCTAGGTTGTTTGGGGATTGCCAAAGGACTATGTGGCCAACAGCTCATTTAGATATATCCCAGTCCCAGTACAGGAAGCATCATCAAGTGACAAGAGAAGTCCAGTTGTGGCTCTATCTCCACTGTATTTGGCAATGTTAATTTAGATAATCTTCATATATGTATATATTTTAAAGCTTCTATTCTATTTCTTTTCCATACTACCCCATAAATGGCCCTTAATTTTAACGCTTTCTATACTATTCCCTCTTTCGTCTACCCCTTCCCACTTGATCCTTCAGTTCCAGCCCCACACATCTATAACTATTCTGTTTTCCTTACCTANCAAGATGCATATGGTACCTGAGTCCCTTTCACAATACCTAACCTCTTTGGTTCTATTGATTGTACTTTGGTTATCATTGAAATAAGAGCAAATATCCACATATAAGTGAATATATACTTCCATCCATTTACCTGCAAATTTCATGATTTCCATATTTTAAATGGCTAAATAATACTATACTATGAAAATAGATCTTATTTTCTTTATCAATTCTTCTGTCGAGAGACATAAAGTTTGTTTCTAATTTCTGGTTATTATGAATAGAGCAGCAAAGAACATGATTGAGCAAGTGTCAATATAGTAGGATAAAGGGGATATTTGGGTATATGTCCTTAGGGTATAGCTAGATCTTAAGGTAGTTCAATTATTATGTTCATGTAGAACCACTACAATGATTTCTATAGTGGCTGTACAAATTTGTACTCTCCCATCAATGGATGAGTGCTCCTCTTACTTCACTAATTCTCCAACATGAGCTATCATTTTTTTATTTATCTTAGCTATTCTGACTGGTGAAGGTGTCATCTCAAATTAGTTTTGATTTGTATTTTCCTGATTCCTAAGGGTGATTAACATTTCTTTGTTTCCCAGACATTTGTGTTTCCTCTTTTGAGAACTTTATGTATAGATCTGTATCATTTTTTAAAGGAGTTGTTTTCTTGATATATAATTTTTGATTTGTTTATACTGGGGGTTGAGGGGGAGGAATAGAGAGCAACAAGATGGAGGATGTGAGCATAGGGGAACGGGAGGTTCAAGTAGGAACAGGGACACAGTAAGATAGCAAGGAAAGAGATACCATGAGAAATGAAGACATCATGGGAATAGGGAGAAACAGAATGTTAGGGAGGGTCCCAGGAATACCCAAGGATAACCCCACCTTAGACTACGGGAAGTAATCGAGAGGGAGCCAGTACTGACATACTCCAGTGAGTATTCACATGGATGAATACCCTATCTGTCAACACAGAGCCCTGATCCAGAGTCTAATGGAAGCAGATGCGGAGATCCACAGCTGGGCACCAGGCCGAGCTCCAGGAGTCCAGTTGATAGAAGAGAGAGGGGCTTCTGTGAGCAAGGGACAATGGGATCGTGATGGGAAGATATACAGAGATGGCCAGCCAAACTAGTGGAGATGCATGAACTGTCAACCAATAGCTGAGAAGCCCCCAGGAAATTAGGCTTCTTTTAGATGAATTGTTGGTAAAAAAAAAAATATTTCTCATTCTTTAGGCTGCCAGTTTGTATAATTGATAGTGCCTTTTGCTGAACAGAAGTTTCTCAGTTTCATGAAGTCCCAGTTTTTTTTAATGATCTTAATTATTCTACTAATGATGTTTTCAGAAAGTATATTGCCATGCCAATGAGTTCCAGGATATTCCCTCACTTTCTTTTTTATCAGTGTGGTGGTTTGAATGGCCCCCATAGATTGATGTGTTTGAATGCTTGGTCATAGGGAATGGAATTATTAGGAGGTGTGGCCTTGTTGGAGGAAGTGTTTCAAGGTGGAGGTGGGCTTTGAGATCTCATATATGTTCAAGCCATGCTCAGTGGGGAGCACTTGTTGACTATGGATCAAGATATAGAACTCTCAGCTCCTTCTCCAGCATCTTGTCTGCCTGTATGCTTCTATGTCCCACCATGGTGATAATGGACTGAAACTCTGAAACTGTAAGTGAGCCCCCTAAATTAATTTTTTTCCTTTTAAGAGTTGCCATGGTCATGATATCTCTTCAAAACAATACAAACTCTAACTAAGATAGAAGTTGCTACCAATAAGTCTGACCATGCTTTTATATGGAGGACTGTGGACTTGGAGAATTTGGATTAAAAAATCAGTTGAATGCTTTTAGTGAGGCTTAATAGGCCATACTAGTAGGATCAGAGAAGACAGTGGTACTGATTGTGTTTTGAACTGTGGAGCCTGGGTTAAGAGATTTCAGTGAAAAAGAACGTTAGTATGTGGCATAGATATTGATCTTATGATACTTTGCTGGAAAATGTGGATCCTTTTTCCTCTTGTCTGAAAACTCTGCCTGAGGCTAACTTGAAGAGTTTTNTATTAATTTCATTGGCAGAGGAAATCCCAAAACAGACTAGCATTGACTCTGTCCTATGTTTACTAGTGCCCACTCTTAGGAAGAATTATAATGAAAAGGAGCAAGCAAGGAAGGAAAAACACAAAATGTACAGATTGAGGAGGAAAGGGACCCTGGGAAGTAGAATGGAGCTAAGGCCTATGTCCATGAAAATGAACAGATTATGAAATGAAATAAAGGGAGTGGTGACCTGAGGGAAAGCCCACACCAAGCTAATCTTCCCACTTGTGAAAATAAATAAAAGAACAGCTTAGGTCCAGGTATGTTAGTTTATGACTTTAATTCTAGTACTTAGAAGGCAGAGGGTGGTAGAGGCCAGCCTGGTCTACATAGCAATTTCCAGGACAGTTAAACTTAGGCAATGAAACAAAGCATTAAAAAACATAAAGCTGGTGAAGATGTAATTGAACAAGGGGGGCGTGTTCCATCCTTTGCAAGCAGTAGAACTTGGGAGCTTCGGTCACTTGGTTCTGGATTTAGAGTCAAGGATAGAAGAAAGGGATTATGGAATCGCCCTCCACAACTAAGNATAGACTCTGAGGCCAGGTATGTGGCAGGGTGTCCCTGCATGGAGGCCCACAGAGGCCACTGTGTGAAGCTGTGAAGGGAAGTCTGGATAACCGTTGGGGACCCCAAAATTATGGAGATGGCAGAGTCATAGAATACCTGCTAAGGAAACCTGCTAAAAGGGAGTAGAAACACCCAAAGAGAAAGAAGTGTGTTACAGTCAACAAAGATAAAAGGAGTTGGAAATCTGAAAGAGTGTTTTGACATCAGACATGAAGATGCAGAGTTTGGAGTTTACCCATCTGGTTTTTGGTATTGCTTTGGTCCAGAGTTTTCTCGCTATGTTCCCTTCCCTTTGTTTTGGAACAGAAATGTATATCTTATGCCATTGTATTTTGGAAGTATGTGATATGTTTTTTTTAATTTTTATTTTACAGGGGATTGCAGTTAAAATATTATATGAATATCAGAAGAGACTTTGATGTACTTTTAAACATTGTTTGAACTATGATAGACTATGTGACATCAGACTAAGTGACTTTTGCATTATGTTATGGCTACTAACCCATGGGAACAGGGACTGGAATATAGTTATTTGAATAGGTATGGCCGCAAAACAGCCTCATATACTTAAATGCTGGTCCATAGGGCATGGCACTTTAGGGGGTGATGCCTTGTTGGAATAAGTGTGGCCTTGTTGGAAGAAGTGTATCACTGAGGGATAGGCTTTGAGGTCCTATATAAGTTCAAGTTATACTCAGTGTGGCACACAGTCTCCTTCTGTTACCTACAGATCTAGATATAGAACTCTCAGTTCCTTCTCCATCACCAAGTCTGCTTGCCCACCACCATCAAGATAATGAAGTCAACTCTGAAACTGTAAAGCAGCTCCAATTAGATACTTTCCCTTAAGAGCACTACCTTGGTCATGGTGTCTCCTCACAGCAATAGAAACCCTAACTAAGATGCTGCCTTTTACTTAATTTGGATAAGAGTTTTTCAGTCTTTACTGATCTTCTCAAAGAACCAGCTCTTTCTTATATTGATTCTTTGTTTTGTTTGTTTGTTTCTATTTTATTGACTTCAGCCTTGACATTCTTGGCATCTACTCCTTTTGGGTATAATTTCTTTCTTTCTTTGTGTGTGTGTTTGTGTGTGTGTGTGTGTGTGTGTGTGTGTGTTCTGTCTTATATTCATTTTCATTCAATTATAGAGAGTTTTTTAATTTTTATTTGACCCATTTTTCATTTATTATTGGGTCATTCAATTTCCATGATTTTGGAAGCTTACTGCTGTTTCTTTTGTTCTTGATACCCAGCTTTAATACCTGGTTGTCATATAGGATACAAGGTGTTATTTCAATTTTCTTGTGTCTGTTGAGACTTATTTTGTATCTGAGTTAAGTGACCAATTTTGGAGAAAGTTCCATGAGATGCTGAGAAGTAGATATATTATTTTGTTTAGGGATGAAATATTTTGTAAATATCTTCTTTTGCTTTCTTTTATAAGGTCAATGAGTTCAAGCATTTCTCTCTAGTTTTTGTCAAGATAACCTTTCTAGTGGTGAGAGTCGAGTATTGAAGTCTCCAACTATCAGTGCTCNAGGGGCAATATGTAATGTAAGCTGTATTAGTGTGTCTTTTACATACTTAAATGTATATTCAGTATACAGATGTAAATAATTGTAACACAATCTTGGTTAATTTTGTGCTTTGTGAAATAATTATTTTTCTTCCCTATCTCTCATGATTATTTTTAGTTTGAAGTCTATTTTGTCAAATATAAAAATGGCCACACCAGTTTGTTTCTTAGTTCCATTTGCTTAGAAAAACTCTCTTTCTATCCTTTTCTCCTGAGATGATGTCTATCCTTGGCATTAAGGTGTGGTTTTTGATTATAGTAGGAGGATGGACCCTGTTTTTATATCCATTTTGTCAATTGGTGTCTTTATGTCGGAGAATTGAGGCCATTGAAATTGAGAGATATCAATGAGCAGTATTTGTTGATTCCTGTTATTTTGCGGTCTTCATGTCTATGTGCATGTATTTTGTGTTTATACATGTGTTTGTTTTGTTATGTGTATTTATGTATGTGTGCATTTTTATGTGTGTTTGTGTGTGTATGTGTGTATGTGTGTGTGTTTTGTGTTTCTTTTTATTTTCTGCTCTGAGATTCCTTGTATTTTCTCACTTGTTAATCTTTTTTGGTTGCAGTTTTCCTTATAGTACTTCTCCAGCCCTGATTTTGTAGACAAATGTTGAATAAATTTGATTTTATGATGGACTATCTTATTTTCTGCATCTATTATGATTTTAAGTTTTTCTGGGTATAGTAATCTGGGCTGGCATCTGTTGTCTCTTAGAGTCTGTAGAATGTCTATCCTGGTCCTTCTGGATTTTAGACTCTCCATTGTGGAGACAGGTGCTATTTTAATGGGTCTATCTCTCTATGTTAATTGGTCATTTTTTTCTTGCAGCTTTTAATGTTCTTTCTTTGTTATATACATTTAGTGTTTTGACCATTATATATCTTGGGTAATTTTGTTTCTGCTCCATTCTATTTGGTGTTCAGTATGTTTCTTGTACCTTGATAGCCATCTCATTTCTTTAAGTTGGAGAAATTTTCTTCTGTGTTTTTGTTAAAAATATTTCTATGCCTTTGATTGGAGTTTATCCTTTCCTATTATTCTTTGTTGTTTTCATAGTATCCCAGATATCTTGGAAGGTTTGCATCAATATCTTTTTGTTTGTTTGTTTAACATTTCCCTTTTTTACTTAAATTTTCTATTATTTAATTTTCTCTTGTGTCTTCCATACTGAAATTCTCTCTTCCATCTCTGATATTCTGTTGGTGAATTTTGTGTTTGACTTCCAAAGTTTTTCACTTCCTCAATTCCTGCAATTTGTGTTTTATTTATTGATTCTATTTTCACTTTCAGGTTTTTGACTGTTTAATTCATTTCTTTCCACTATTTGTTTGCGGTTTCTTGTTTTTTTTTTCAGATTTATTCATTTTCACTGTAAGGACCTCTATCATATTCATAATGAAAATTTTCAGGGCAATTTGCTTGAGATATGTTGCAATATTCAAGGCCTGCTCTGGTATGTTTGGTGGGGTCTAGAGGTGACATCTTGTCCTGGCTGTTGTTGACTATCATTTTACTCTGGTGTCTAAGCATCTGGGTTTGTAAAGATTATAATTCTAAGTTCTAATATTTGGTCAGGTCTTTATTGGGTGGGTGTTTTGTTCCTTGGTTTCTTTTGTTCTCTCTGCTTTTAGTGGAGTGTATTGGCAGTGTATTACCTGGTAGGAAATTCTCCTGGAATTAGGACAGGTGTGGCCACTGGAATTTACAATTAATCTGTGTTTCTAGATACTGGATGTTGACAGGTGGGGGTGGGGATGAGCTATTTAGGGGTACTGAGGGAGTCTACAGGAGAGAGAAAAGCATGGTGTTCCTCAATGATATGTTTAATCAGCTAGGAATAGGGGCACAGAGTGACGAGGGACCATATTAGAAGATTTGCTGCAGAGCTGGAAGTGATGAAAATGGGGGATTGGACTTGGAGAAATGGAAGAAGAGGTAAGGATTTTCAGTTATTTCCTGATTGGCTGATTAAAATACCCTGTGGTTTCCCATAGAATGCCTGTTGGATTTGGAGGCTTTTGATAAACCAATGAGTAGATTGAAGGAAGTTTGGAAGGAAAGATCTGTGTAATCCAATGCTAATGTGGGGAAAGAGGAAGGGGAGGCTGTAATAAGTGGATTGCTATAGAGTAAGGAAATGAGATTGGAAGACTAGTTTTGGGGGAATAGAGGGGAAAGTGCACATCTGCAGTTAGTCTATCTGCTTCTCTGGTCAGAGTGATCTGGGTTTTCCCATGTAGTGCCTGCTAGGGTTGAGGTCTGGAATAAAGCACTGAGCGGGGAAGAGGTAAATTAGTGTGAGAACACCTGTATGATCCACTGGAGATGGGATTTGAGGGCGGGGGGTCACAGCAGGTGGTATTTTTACAGAGCTAAGAATGGGACTCGGGAAATGAATTTGGAGGAGCTGATGCAGTGGTGAAGATCTTCAATAGCCTACCTGCTTCCCTAGCTGGAGTGGCTTGTGGGTCCCCAGAGAATGCCAATAGTCAGCAAAATTGTATGTATACTGAAAGTCTGCTAAGGGACTAGATTTTAGGTCTTATAAATAACTGTATCTATGAAAGGTGAGGGAGATGTTAATTCACAGGAATAGTAATAATTTCACTATTTATATCTATTTCAAATAAGTTGTATATCTTAAGTGAATACAATATAAATAAAGAAATGACCAAATTATATGGATTATATTCATATTTAAATTTAGTATAGTCCACACCCTGTATAGTTTTTTTACCTGACCTTAAAAGATTAGTGAAAGAATAAAGAAAATGATGGGCACTAAAGAACTGACANACACACAGACACAGAAAAACTGGACTTAGATGGACCATGTGTACTACGATGTTGTGTCACCCACGTTCTGAAACCTCAGTGAGTTTTGTTGTTGTTGTTTTATGTATAGCATAGAGAGGTGTTAGCTAGTAAGTAGTCTCTGTAAGCAGCCTTTATAAGTGAGTATTCTCAGGTTGTAACTATCCAGGCAGAGGAAAGTGTTGTTGCAATTTTTGTATGAACTCACAAATCATTCTTTTCTTTTTCTACATAATATTTTTATTGATTATTTGGGAAATTCATATCATGAACCCAGAGCACACTCATTTCCCAGGCCTCCCAGTCCTGCCTTTGTGAACCCTATCCCCCTCCAAATAAAAAGAAGAAAAAGGAAAAAAAAAACAAAGAAAAAAATGAATTTATGTTTCCCATGTACTCACTGTAGCATGGTCAAACACTTGGTGATCAGCTCCTTTAAGGAAAGCTGAGTCTTTCCATCCTGAAGCTATAGTGAATGTTTCTCCATCCAACCATCTAGCTCCCAAATAAGGACACAGAGACTTTTTTACTAATTATGGAAGCTCAATCTTATATTAGGCTTGTTTCTAACTAGGTATTGTAACTTAAATTAACCTGTTTTTATTGATCTATATTCCGCCATGTGGCTCCTGGCTTTTACCTTTCCTCCTGCATGTCCTGCATCCTCTGCATCTTTCAAGTGACTCCACCTTTCTTCTTTTAAGAGATCTATCTGTCCAGAAGTTCTACCTATACCTCCTACCTAACTATTGACCATTCAGCTTTTTATTAAACAAACCTAGTGACATATCTTCACACGATATAATCAAATATCTCTCAACAGGAAGAAATTAGTTTTAGATAGCTACACTTCAACACCCTTAAAAACAATATTTAAAAGTTTGCTTAGATGGCTTTCTATCTAGGTCTTTATCTTTTTGGGGGGTGAGGGTGTTTCACAGAAGTCTTCTATGTCCCTCTTTTTCAAATGTGAATCTGCAATCATCAATACCATTGCAGAAGTAGCTTCCTTGACCTTTAGCATTAGTGGGAGTGCAGATAATGGACTTATACATGGCTTCTGGTGACAGCAAGGGCCACAGACCTCAGCATGGTCTCTGGTGGCTGTAAAGACCATGGACATCAATACAGCCCTCTGCAGCTGCATTGGTCATAGACATCATCATAGCATAGCCCCTAGCAGCACATGGGCCTGTACATCACCATTGCCACAGTTGGTAGGGCAGGCTACCCACATAAATATGGTACCCAGTATTAGACACTAATACGGTATCAGGTTGAAGCACAGAACAAAGATATCCATATGGCATTTGGTGGTGTTTTGGGCCAGGAACACCAACATAGCTCCTGGCTGCTGTAGGACCACAGACACCTGCATGAACCTCAGGCTTCAACACTGCCTGGGCAGTAGACCATGGATAACAACATGGCCTCCAGAGGTAACGAAGACCATCAAGGTCTTGAGGAAGTCCAATCCAGAAAATGAACCACTATTCATCTTGGACACCCTGTCCATTTCATCTCAGTCATGTTTCTAGTTTTGCCTCTCCACTGTTCACTCACTACTCCCTTCGTCTATCTTTGCCACCTCTTCGTCAGATATTCCTTCATCCTAGTGTTATTGGAAACTGCAGTGTCACAGAATATATATTGGCCAGACAGCTTTGCATCTAAATATTTATTGCAATGAATTGTTGGTCTGGTTCAAGGTTTCTGGTTTCTGAAGTCCCATAAACACTGAACCATTGCCAAGACTCATCTTGGATATTCTTCTTTGTCCAGAGTCAGTGTAATGTTGCACCTAGGTGGGGGGTCCTGGAGCAGGTTGTGTTTGAATTCCTGGCTAATGCAAACTTCCCAGCCCTCTACCTTGGTGCTTGTAGCCTGTAGGCAATGCTGCTGACCCGAACTCTCCTGGCTGCAGCTGCAGCAGCTTCATGCTGGGAGGCGGCTGGCGGGCCTAAGTCCAGCCCTATTCAAGAATGGTATGTTCCACAGGAGGTCCAGGCTGCTGCACAAAACCTTGCATTTGGTGCTGGCTGCCCCAAGGCTTGGCTCACCATGCGTAACTGTTGAGCTTGTAGACTGTATGCAGTGCTGCTGTCCCACGTTCTCCACTTCCCATCAGGGCAAGCAGCCTGGTCCAGAGCTGCAGAAGCTCCAACGTGGAAGCTCGCTGGTGGGCCTATGGCTGGCCCCATTAAGCAATGAACTGTTTCTGCAGAAACTCCAAGGAGTGGCTTATCTTCCTGTCCTCCATTCCAGCAGCCCCACTGTCTGAGACTTGGCAGTGAAGGACATAGGGTCATTCCAGAATCCATCCCCTCTTTACACATTCATTTAAGATCTCCTTGGCTCCCTGGTATTACATATTTCAAATACAGACTGCACTCTAAAAGATTAGTATAAGAAACATAAAACAGATCATTAAATGTTCAGTATTGAAATTATGAAGAAACAGTATTTTTACATATTTAAATAATATGTATTTCTATGAATTTACCATTCAGGAAAACTTAAACAAAATCAAACAAATGTGACCTTTTGAGATCGACTTTTTACTTTTTTTTTTTCTCTAAGTACAATATTTTCAGAACCTCTCAATTTGTGTATATTAATTAAGATGATTGTTCCAAAGCTTCCTTAATAGTCCATCTGCCATAAGATATGTGGGATATGCTATTCTTTGTCAATTAAGCTGTATTAATGATCACAAAGAAGACCTAATACTCACAGACTCACGTACAGACAGAATGGACTTTCTTATCCCATTACTGATTTTAGTGGAAATGCTTTGATGTTCTCTCCATTTAGAATGATGATTGCTGTAAATTTTCTTCACTATGTTGAGATATGCCCCTTGTATTCTTAGCGTTTCCAAGACTTTCATAATAAAAAGATGCATTTTGGACAAAGTGCTCTGTTTCATGTAATGGGATGATCATTTGGTATCTGTCTTTTAGCCTGTTTATGTTGTAGATTATGTTTACTGATTTACATATATTGAAGCAACCCTCTATTTCTGGGATGAAGACAACTTAATTGAAGTGTATGATCTTCCTTGATGTGTTCCTAAATAATATTTCCAAGACTGTTACCAAAACTTTTTGGTCCATGTTTAAAAGTGACAATGGTCTATAATTTTGTTTTGTTGAGTCTTTTTGTGTATTAGGGATCAGGATAGTAGTAGTTTAATAAAAAGAATTTGAAAATGATCCTTCAATTTCTACTTTGATGAATAATTTGTCAAGTATCGATATTAGTTTTTTTGTTTGCTTTGAGGTTTTTTGTTTTTGTTTTTTTTAAGGTCTGATAGAATTTGGTTCTGAATCCAATTGTTCAAAATAATGTATAAAACCTTAGATAAAGCCATAAGAATCCTAAAGATGATCAAAGAAATTAAAAAAATAAAAAAGAAGGAAGAAAAAATTGAAGTATTCTTATTTATAAATAATGATTTTATAATTAAAATATTTTAAAGACTCCACCAGGAAGCTTCAATGGCTGACAAATACTTCTAGTAAGGTTTCAGAATACAAAACTATCAGAAAAATAAATATCCTCCCTATATATTTATGATAAATATATTGAGAAAAGAATCAAGGTACAGTAAATAACAGCACATAGTGGTAGGAATACAGGAAAAGAGAAGCATTTATTCTTTGCTAATATATAGTTATACTAACTTATATATCCAATGCATAAATAAGGGTGGGAGTTCCCCAAAAAGGTGAAAATCAATCTACTTGAATATCCTGCTATTATCACCCTTGGGTATATACCCAAATGACTCTATATCCTACTATAGAAATATCTGTTAATCCATGTTCACTGTTATTCTATTCATAATAGACAGAAATTGAAAATATCCTAGAAGTCCATCAAATGATGAAAGGATAATAAAATGTGCTTCATTTAGAGCAGTAAATTTCAACCTTTATAACATTGCAATCCATTAATACAGTTCTTCAAGNTGTCATGACCTCCAATAATATTATGTTTGTTGCTACTTCATAACTCTAATTTTGCTACTGTTATGAATCATGGTATAAATATCTGTGTTTTCTGATGGTCATAAGCAACTCTTGTGAGAGGATTATTCAACCCCCAAAGGGATTGTGACCTACAGATTGAGAACCAGTAATTTATATAATGGAATATTATTCATCTGATTTAAAAGGATGTAGAAATAATCATCCTAAGTGAGATAATTCTCATGCAGGGAGACAAACATTTAATGTATGTTTTTGGTATGTGGATATTATCTTTTAATCTTTGTATATCTATGTTTCATTTAGAATGTTCACAGGGGTTAGCTAGTGTGTATGGGACCAGAGAGGAAAGGAGGGGATCTACTAAGGAAAGGAAAATTGAATAGAATGTTATGAAGAAATAAAAGTGAAATTAGAATTGAAAGATTAAAAGAATAAAGTCCCCAATACAAAGAATAGGGTACATTCTTTGAATCATTGGCTAGGTTTTCATGGAAACCCCAAACAATACAGGTTATTACCAACGCTATTGGTTGGTATCCACAACCTTACTGTAAGGCCCTATTGCTGAAGACACATCATAATCTTTTATCAAACATGGAAAAATTGAACTGTTGTTCTACTTCATGCTTACTGAATAGCATTTATAGTGCTAGAAGAGGAAATTTATAGTACCAGGAGAGGAAATTAATCATCAATTTCAACAGTCTAGGAAGTCTGAGAGCTACAGAAGAGAGCTGCCTGTAACATATCCAGAGGTGCAAGTGGAACAAATGTTATAGGAGTAACCAACTTCCCTTTTTAATGCTACTTTTATTTTTT
>LZPO01076158.1:48866-71662 GCA_001675575.1 Neotoma lepida
GAAGAAATAAAGAAAGAAATCAAAGATTTCCTAGAATTCAATGAAAATGAAAGTACAACATATCCAAACTTATGGGACACAAAGAAAACAGTGCTAAGGGGAAAATTTATAGCACTAAATGCCTACATAAAGAAGATGGAGAAATCTAACATTAATGACTTAACAGCACAAATGAAAGCTGTAGAACAAAAAGAAGCAAACTCACCCAGGAGGAAGAGACGACAGGAAATAATCAAACTGAGGGCTGAAATCAATGAAATAGAAACAAANAGAACAATACAAAGAATCAATGAAACAAAGTGTTGGTTCTTTGAGAAAATCAACAAGATAGACATGTCCCTTTCCAAATTAACCAAATGGCAGAGAGAGAGCATCCAAATCAACAAAATCAGAAANNAAAAGNNAGACATAACAACAGACAANNANNAAATCCAGAGAATCATCAGNTCATACNTCAAAAACCTGTACTCCACAAAATTGGAAAATCTGAAAGAAATAGACAATTTTCTGGATAGATACCACATACCAAAGTTAAATAAAGACCAGATAAACTATTTAAATAGACCAATAACCCCTAAGGAAATAGAAACAGTCATTAAAAGTATCCCAACCAAAAAAAGCCCAAGACCAGATGGTTTCAGTGTAGAACTCTTTCAGATTTTCAAAGAAGAGCTAATTCTAATACTCTTCAAATTGTTCCACACCATAGAAACAGAAGGAACATTACCAAACTCTTTTTATGAGGCTACAGTTACCCTGATTCCCAACCCACATAAAGATGAAACAAAGAAAGATAATTACAGACCAATCTTCTTCATGAACATTGATGCAAACCTACTCAATAAAATTTTGGCAAACTGAACCCCAGAACACATCAAGAAAATAATCCACCATGATCAAAACTCTACCAGGGAACTCCTACAGCTGATAAACTCATTCAGTAATGTGGCAGGCTACAAGATTAACTCCAAAAAATCAGTAGCCCTCCTATATACAAACGATAAAAAGGCTAAGAAAGAAATCAGAGAAAAATTGCCCTATACAATAACCACAAATAATATAAAGTACCTGGAGGTAACTCTAACTAAGCAAGTGAAGGACCTGTATGATAAGAAATTTAAGTTGTTGAAGAAAGAAATTGAAGAAGGTTTTAGAAAATGGTAAGATCTCTCATGCTCAGGAATAGGTAGAATTAACATAATAAAAATGGCAATCTTATCAAAAGCAATCTACAGATTCAATGCAATCTCCATCAAAATCCCAACACAATTCTTCACAGACTTGGAAAAAACAATACCCAACTTCATATTGAACAACAAAAAATCCAGGATAGCTAAAAGAACCCTGTACAATAAAGCAATGTCAGGAGGCATCATGATCCCTGACTTTAAGCTCTACTGTAGAGCCATAGTAATGAAAACAGCTTGGTGCTGGCATAAAATCCGACATGTGGACCAATGGAATCAAATTGAAGACCCTGACATTAACCCGCACATTATGAACACCTGATTTTTGAGAAAGAAGCCAAAACAGTACATTGGGAAAAAGAAAGCATCTTCAACAAGTTGTGCTGGCATAACTGATGTCAACATGTAGAAGACTTCAAATAGATCCATATCTGTCACCATGCACAAAACTCAAGTCCTAGTGAGTCAAAGACCTCAACATAAATCCAGCTACACTAAACTTGATGGAAGAGAAAGTAGGAAGTACTCTTGAGCACATCGGCACAGGAGACTACTTCCTAAATAGAACACCAGTAGCACAGACATTGAGAGCAACTATTAATAAATGGGACCTCTTGAAACTGGGAAGCTTTTGTAAGGCAAAGGACACAGTCAATAAGACAAAACGACAGCCTACAGAATGGGAAAAGATCTTCACCAACCCCACATCTGACAGAGGGTTGATTTCTAAAATATATAAAGAACTCAAGAAACTAGATATCAAAATAGCTAAAAATCCAATTAGAAAATGAGCTACAGAGCTAAACAGAGAATTCTCAACAGAAGAATCTCAGATGGCTGAGAGGCATTTGAGGAACTGCTCAAAGTCCCTAGTCATCAGTGAAATGCAAATCAAAATGACTCTGAGATACCACCTTACACCTATCAGAATGGCTAAGATCAAAAACACTGAGGACATCTTATGTTGGAGTGGATGTGGAGCAGGGAAAACACCTCCACTGCTGGTGGGAGTGCAATCTTGTACAGCCACTTTGGAAATCAGTATGGCAGT
Organism: Neotoma lepida; assembly: GCA_001675575.1. Lineage (NCBI taxonomy): Eukaryota > Metazoa > Chordata > Mammalia > Rodentia > Cricetidae > Neotoma > Neotoma lepida. The sequence continues at coordinate 51,105 of LZPO01076158.1, forward strand.
TTTTCAGAAAACTGGGAATCAATCTTCCTCAAGACCCAGCTGTACCACTCTTGGACATATACCCAAAGAATGCTCAATCATACCACAAGGTCACATGCTCAACTGTTTTCATTGCAGCATTATTCATAATAGCCAGAACCTGGAAACAACATAGATGCCCCTCAACTGAAGAACGGATGAAGAAAATGTGTACATATACACAATGGAGTACTACTAAGCATAGAAAAAAAAATGACATCATGAAATTTGCAGGCAAATGGAATGAACTAGAAAATATCATCCTGAGTGAGATAACCCAGACCCAGAAGGACAAACATGGTATGTACTCACTCATAAGTGGATACTAGATGTAAAACAAAGGATAATCAGAGTGCAATCCACAGCTCCACGGAGGACCCTAGGAAGGTCACATAGACTGCCCAGTGAGGGAGAACTGGATGAAATCCACATGGGCAGACTGGGGGTGAGGGGGAGGAATAGAGAGCAACAAGATGGAGGATGTGAGCATAGGGAAACAGGAGGTTCGAGTAGGAACAGGGACACAGTAAGATAGCAAGGAAAGAGATACCATGAGAAATGAAGACATCATGGTAATAGGGAGAAACAGAATGCTAGGGAGGTTCCCAGGAATACGCAAGGATGACCCTACCTTAGACTACGGGAAGTAATAGAGAGGGAGCCTGTACTGACATACTCCAGTGAGTATTCACATGGATGATTACCATATCTGTCAACACAGAGTCCTGATCCAGAGACTGATGGAGGCAGATGCAGAGATCCACAACTGGGCTCTANGCCGAGCTCCAGGAGTCCAGTTGATAGAAGAGAGAGGGGCTTCTGTGAGCAAGGGACAACGGGGTCATGATGGGAAGCTAGACAGATGGCCAGCCAAACTAGTAGAGATGCATGAACTGTCAACCAATAGCTGAGGAGCTCCCAGGAAGCCTCTCCCAGGGACATGGGGAAATAGATTCAGAGATTCACAACCAGGTGCCAACCTGAGCCCCAGGAGTCCAGTTGTGAGAGAGAAAAAATTGTATGAGCAAAAAAAATGTGTACATTTTAAGTCAGTATGATATTTTCAGAAAATGAATCTGTTCAGAAAGTGTGCCAGTGTCTACATTGTTTTATTTTGGTAAAAAGTCAAAATTCTTTACTTTAAGTGAGTAATAATTTTACCCTTGATAAATCTAGTTAGATAGTTATGTCCTTTTTCACATACATAAGTAAAATAAATATCGTATGATTTCTAAGATAAATTTCTTTTTCAGAGTCATTGTCCTTTGGTTTATATCTAGTATCCACTTATTAGTGAGTACATATTTATCCTTCTGAGTCTGGATTACCTCATTCAGGATGATATTTTCTAGTTCCATCCATTTGCCTGCAAATATCATATGGTCACTGTTTTTCTCTGCTGAGTAGTACTCCATTGTGTGTATGTACCCCCTTTTCTTAATCCATTCTTCAGTTGAGGGGCATCTAGGTTGTTTCCCTGTGGGTGGGGTTGGCTCAGAACTTATCTCTGAGCTATGATTGCTAGATTAGGGTTAGGACAAGTTCAAATGTCTTTTTGATATAAAAAATGTTAAAATTGTTTTATGTTGTTCTTCTTTATTGAAAAGCTGGCTCTAGGGTTGGATTATGGCTCTTCTTTTGCTAGACCTGGATGAATTTTATCATTTTTGCCAGGTGATAGCCTCCAGAAACACCCAGCTTGTTTTATATATATAAAAGTCAAGCCTCACTTTTTTGAAAGCTACTAGGTCTCTTGATAAAAAATGTTCTAAGATATAAAAGTCCATGCAAGCTTTGAATGTCTCAAAAGATGATTCAAGGTATCAATACCAGTTTCACGGATACAAGTAGATGATTTAAATGCTTCAGGTTTTGTTTCCCTTCTATAATATTTTTATATTAAGATTCCAAAAGTTCAGAGTCTAACATTAATAGAATTCTGATCCTATTTGTGTTACAAGATCAAGAGTTTAGATTTTCTTTCATTGTCTTCTAAATATAAACTTAACCTTCTCATCAAGCCAGAGACATCTCTATCTCATCTGTACCTGACTCTCTCTAAAGAAAAAATGTACATGCTTTTAACACAAATCTGTAATGTTGCTAGGACTCAAGGGTAGTCTATTCCTNCTGTTTTGAAGATACCCATTGCATGCTTTCTATAATATGGACTTCAATATGGGTTGATAATACCAATATATTTAAAACTTTTATGTCCTTTTGTGAAACAAAAATTCATATGAGCCTCAGAGGATCAAAAGAAGCCATTGGATCCACTAGCAGAGGTCAAAAGGACTCAAGATAAGTACAACAGTACAGCTTGAGTTTTCAAACTCTTCCCCTTCCCAATTACTAAGACTGTGGGCCTAAAGGTTCCAAATAGCTTCATAAATTTTAACTTTTGTCTCTAGTTTATTTGCTTTAGCAGGTTTCCACTTGGCTGAAAGACACATCCAAGCAGCAGTTGCCGACTGAAACTTGCTCCAAATGTACACAAGCTCTGGATTTGCTGAAGGCTAATGTGTGGACCAGTCCAGTCAAATGCAATTGTATACTGTCTCTACAGCTAGGTCAGATGACCACATATTTCTGATAAATACCCCATTGCCTAAATCCCCTTCTTACCTTTGATAAGCCTTTCATTATCCCTGAGTTCTGACAAATTGTGTCCCATTTCAGCTTGAAGCAGTTATGGAAGATAATCCTGTGCTCCCTGCTTCCAAAACAGGCTAAAAGGCTAAATTAAAGGTAAACCCCCTGACAAATGTGACAAAATAGCTACCTAACTCCCAGTGATGTACCAGGAAGCTAGACCCAAAATTGTCAATTGATAGATTTATTTATAAANATGGTTCTGGAATAAGGAAAGACACTTGATCTTCTTATGCAGAATTAAAGAGGTATTACATGACCTTAAGAAATTATTATTTCTATATAAATCATTCAGGATTATAATCTGGCTGTTTTCAAAGATCAGATAAAAACTACAGGGCCTGAAAATGGTAATAGATGCAGATATCACTGCCAATGGCTTGAAAAATGTCTCTCCTTACTCAAGGTCTGTTCAGGCTTAAGAATGTAATACTTCTTGTCCTTACTAATTTTGTTAAGCTGTAACTAATTTGGAAAACTATATGTCCAGATTTAATTTATATATGCTCCCAAAATTAAGCCTAAACAACATTTGATTTTGTTCCCTTAACTTCATCATGATGTAGCTGGTAGTCATTTTTTACTGAGGTTTACTAAGATTAAAAAAATACATTTAGTCCTAATGAGCTCTCTGTTCATTTTATCTCCTTCTAAAGTAGGGAAACAACAAGCCTCAAATATCTTAGATTGGTATGAAATATATCTGTTCAGATTAACCAAGCTGCTTTGGAGATTTGCACCTATGTCTTTGCCAAGTGCTCAACATCAAGCTTCTAGAGAATTTAAATAAATGATGAAATATGTTTGATAAATAAGATATTTGATAAAATATATATACATATATATATATGGGGGATATCTTTCTCTACACTGTGAATATGTGTTGCTTTGATTGGTTGATAAATAAAATGCCAATTGGCCAATAACCAGGCAGGAAGTATAGGTGAGGTGAGCAGCCTAGGAGAATGCTGGGAAGAAGAAAGGAATCAAGGTCACCAGCCAGAAGCAGAGGAAGCAAGATGACAAGGCAGAACTGAGAAAAGGTACCAAGCCAGATGACTAAATATAAATAAAAATTATGGATTAATTTAAGGGTAAGAGCTAGTCAGTAATAAACCTGAGCATACAAGCTTCTTAGTGATTCTGAGCGATTTTGAGCATCTGTGCGACAGTGAGCTGGGCAGAACCAAAGAAAATTTCTGACTACAAATGGTGCCCAACATGGGGCTTGAGTTTCCACCTGAAACCTGGAAGAACTTACGAGATTCTAAAAAAAACCAAAAACAGATTCCTGCTTCATGTCTCATGCAGGCTACAAGATGGTGCAGCATTTGGGCTTGAGTGTAGCATGGTAGGAATTGCATGTGGCATCTCTAAGCTGTGCAGCATGCTGCATCAAGGATTTAGCTTTTGCTAATACAGAAAGAAGAAAAAAATTTTTTGGCTACATGCTGCTTCTGGACAGACCCACTGCTTCCCGGAGTCAGCAGTAAGCATGGTTTCCCCAGAGCTGGCAGTAAGTGTAGTTCGGCCATGTTGGTTATGCTGCAGTTTAAAGCAGCAGATTCACAATAAGATAGATTCAGACAGAATAAACTCTAAACAGTTTACATTACGTGTAAAAATGTACATAGGCTTGGAAGAGAGAGAAAAAGGAATATATGCAGTTATATAAAGAAATAAATAGTTTTAAAAATAAAATCTTTAAAGAGACAATAAAAATAATATGAAAGTTATGCCATGTAAGGATGGAAATTACACAAAGAATCAGGATACTGCATATTATTATATTGTATTTGCGTTTTTAACTGGAGAGAGACATTTGATTATAAAGGCTGCTGAGTTAAACCAATATATATTTTAACGGTATCTTGACTTCAAAATTTCTGTCTAAGGATACATTGTTTTGGAAAAGAGATTCTGCTTTTGTTTCCACAGAAGATGAGAACCTGTGGATTGATTCCAGGCTAACATGATTTGATCAGCCAAGACTCCCTGAGAGGTCTTTGATGACACTATTGCCCAGATGATCCAACATCCAGAATGGCTTCAAGGCAACTGACTTAGACAATGCAGCCTCACAGACTATTCCAGTCAGGACTTGACCATAATTCTTAATTTTCTCAGGCTCCCCATAAGATTGTCAGCGCCATCATTCAGCAGGAAGTAGTATGAGAAGCTATGCCCCAAATCCCAAAATATTGTTTATAAATTTGGTTTTTATTTAAAGAGGGTTGATTATAAATGCAATCTCTTTCTAAAGAAGAAAATGGATGATATAGGTATGATTGGATGAAAGGGTAGATTATTGAATCTACTTTAAAGAGCTACAACTTGTTTAAAATATTTTACATTTCTATGAATTTTAGTTTATTGATATAAATTTAAAGTTAATTTTGTTACACTGTATGTATATTTCTACTCCTCTTTAAGATATTATATTTATGCAGTTGTTTAAAGTGTAATGGATAATTAAGAAACACAGATTAATAATTAGTCTTCTATGATAGTCAAACTTATAGTCATGTTAAGTTTTCTAGGTATACATAGATATAATTAAATTAGGTAGGTAATGTTCAAACACTTCAAAGACCTACAGAATATGGCATTTAAAATGTTTTAAAAACTTCAACTTTCTGGACAATGAGACACTTCTGCTCCTGGCAGCATCAATTACTTCAAGGAGAATGATGGGCATTGAATAAACTCATTATGGAGTATGTCTTCTTTGTTGCAAAAGTTAGCCTCTGTTCAAAAAGGTGCCCTTGCGTTGACTGATTGACAGTCTGTTATATAAACTGGACATGCAGGACCCATAGGAAGGTGACCACTAAACTTTGCAAGGCGAGATGGTCCTTCAGATTCCTGTCTCACAGAAGAAACTGCCAGACATTCTACAGGACACAGAGAGAAGTNACTGAAAACTCTAAGCCTATAGGTTGAAGAAGGATGTCCCATGTTGCAGAGGAACTTTGGGTAGCTGTCCAGGTAGCCAGGTGTCTCTGTCATTCTAGATTTTTGAAAGTTGCTTAGAATGCTCTTTCTGTTTACTTAGGTAATAGTGTATCTTTCTGAGGGCTTTGATGTAGTTGAAGACTAGATAGTTATGATTATAATTTTCCTTGGTTATTATAGAAGTTAGATATGAAACCTTAGACTCACAAATACAGGATAAATAGAATATTTTCTTTGAATTTGCCAAATATAAATAGACTAGATATTGTAACTGTAATTCTTGCTTGATAACCGTTTTGTTATATATAATTTTACTGTCTTAAAGTTAAAAGCTTCCTTTTTATTAGACAGAAAAGGGGAAGTCCTGGGGGAAATCTTTCTGTATGCTGTGAATATGTGTTCCTCTGATTGGTTGATAAATAAAACACTGATTGGCCAGTAGCCAGGCAGAAAGTATAGGAGGGGAAAGCAGTCTAGGAGAATGCTGGGAAGAGGAAAAAAATCAAGGTTGCCAGCCAGACACAGAGGAAGCAAGATGACAAAGCAGAACTGAGAAAAGGTACCAAGCCATGTGGCTAAACATAGATAATAATTATGGGTTAATTTAAGTTTAAGAGCTAGTTAGTAATAAGCCTGAGCTAATGGCCAAGCAGTTATAATTAATATAAGCTTATGGGTGATTATTTTATAAGCAGCTGTGGGACTGTGAGCCAGTTGGAACCAGAGAAAACTTCTAACTACAATACATACATACATACACACACAGAGAGACAAAAAATAAATAAATAAACATATATTATATATATATATATATATATAATATATATTATATATATATTCTATGATGGAGTTTCTGGTCCCCTGAATTGGCAGGGTTCTGTGCTCTTCCCTTTGGTGGAGGGCATGAGTAGGCACAGAGCTAAGAACACAGACTCTGGAAGAATGTTGAAACAACAAGCTTATTTTATTCAGGAAGAGGCAAACCTTATATACCCTCCACCGCTGCCCCCATGATCTGATGAATGAATATACATCTGCTGGTGTGACATGGCTGCCTCTTATTGGTCCAGGTCATCTCTAGATCATGTCTCAACTGCTCTTGCTAAGGCCTTTAGGCAGACCTAGATTGGCTCTCAGAAAGTATCTTATTACTGGTTTGGGCCTACTGGCACTCAGGCCTGTTAGGGATAATTCATCCCATACTCTGAGAGGGTCCTTTTCCCAGAGTTGGGCCACATCTCAACTCACACACCCCTTTTTCTTATTCCTATTTGACTCTGATATCTTTCCACTGTCACACTTCATTGCCTTCTCAGGAGACAGTAAGTCCTAATCTTATGAAAGCNGATAACATATTGAAGACTGTTAAGGGACACAAATTGATAATCATTCATACCTATTGGTCCTCACCTGCTCTGATATCTGAAGAATGTGGCACTTAAAATGTTGATAACAAATCTTATATCAGACAGAGACTCCAAGTTTCTAGCAGTGGCCTAAGATCTCCGAAGAAGATTACAAGGTACCATGATGTCTCCACCTGGATTATGTCAAAACTGACCTCTGGGCAACATGCCCCAATGTGATGCCTCTCACCTGGACCAGACTGTGGATAAACAGCAGAAAATCAGAGAATTGATTGCAGCCCTTTTGCCTAGACAAAGTAAGTTCAGTCTTCCCTATATCCTTCTTTTATAGGAAATACTACAACCTTATGGAGCTGGCAGCCAAAGATTGATGCTATTCTGATACTCTGCCTCCAACAATATGAAGACCTGCGTATGACTAATTGGTTATGGACTGGACCCTGTCCTTTTTAATATATTTGAAATCTGCTTGGTCTGCACTCAGTTATAATTTATCCTTTTCAGATCTTTGATGACATTTGATGACCATGCTTAGCTTCAGCTGCCTTCTCAGTTTTCTATGTAAAATTCACAGGTCTCATTCTCTTAGAAGTAATAATAAGTCTAGACACCATTCACACAGTTCACCTTACTACCAGAATAAAAAAAAGAGATAAACTTTTTTGGCAACGCCTTCTCTCAATATCTTCTGGTAAATTAGATAAAAAAAAAGGTGCTTTAAGATTTGTTTATATGAAGATGGGAAAGCTTTCTCACTTCTGTTCACTTACTTATCCTTCTCAGATCTGATGATGTTTTTCAGTTGTAACATCTCTCTCCCCCAACTAGTAGATTTCTGTGAACTTTACTTGTCCTAGCTTTTAGAAACAGGCTAGCATTGGAAAGGGAATGGAAGCTTCCCTCTACCATCTTCACTCACTCAACTACTTTCATTCATTAATTTTCCCCTACCTATTTAAAGATGTATCTTATTGGGCTAAAATCTAGGCCCTGGAGAAATGTTCATACCTTCTAACCCAAAACCATAGCTTTGCTATGACACCAAGACATAAATCTGTTACAATTGTTTTACAGACACTTGCAGGTTCCTGCACAGATCCACTCCTTCTGCCAGACTTGTTCCAAGGCCAGACCCTCAAAGACCCTCCAGACACCACCAGCTGTTGCATCAATTAATTATACCTACTCAGTGAATAATAGCAGGTAGCTTCATCCACATGCCCACTCATAAAAACTCTTTTATCCCCTAACTTTCTGACACTTTTACAGAATGGGGGCATTTCCCAAATCCAGAGAAACAGCAGATGTGATGGCTCCTGTACTCCTAGAACACATCATCCCTCAATTTGATGTACCATTTTGCCAAGCTCTTGGGACTTATCTGCTGGTACCACCTCTCTAGGCTCAAGCAGCAGCAACCCAGCAACTAGAATGTGGTTTTCCAAGATGTCCCTATGAAGGGCATATCTGCTCTCTTGTCTCTCTCATTCACCCTTGCCTCTTCAGTACAACCAGGGTCACTTTAATTTCATTCTTTCTGACAGTTATCACTTTCCCTTGGCTAGCACTGCTCATTGGGCTGATGATAATGATTTATTTTTCTTTCCTTAGCAACCTGCCTTCTCAGCTCCTTTTAGGGGACTCTAGGATGACAGCTAACTAAATGCTTCTTCACTCACACCTCCCACTGTGCATGACTCTGATTCCCAGCTTCCTCCCACTTTGCCCCTTGTCAGCAGGAAGCAGTCTCAAGAATTCAGCACCCTCATTCCCCCTCATTTGCTATCCATAACTCACCTTTTTATAATAATCAAAATGGAGGAATGTTAGTATTCGGAACCATCCCCTGAGGACCAACCCCTTGGGAACCCATCCAGCATCCTTATGTCATCTTATATAAAGTCACCTATAAGAAAAAACTCCTCCCCCTTTGCTCTCTCTCTCCCCCCTCTTGCCAGAGGTATCATGTACTTCCCTCTTTCTCTCCCTCTCTTTTTCTATCACTTTCTTTCTCTCTCCTTTCTCTCTCTCTCTCTCTCTCTCTCTCTCTCTCTCTCTCTCTCTCCTCCTAGCCTGTCTCCCTTTAATAATATACATTCCACATAGACATGTGTCAGCATGGTGTAAGTAACTTTTCATTGTTCCCCATGGCAGCCTGCCACCATGTCTGCAAGGTATAGCTTCATCACCCACTAGGGCACCTTGGCCCAACCCACCAAACCCTCCCATGTACTGTTTCATAAAAGAGTACATATTTTCTTCTCTTTGAATTATTTCTTCAAATGTATCTTATAGATCAACTTATTATAAAATAAGATCTCTAAATTTTTATCACACTCACTTTTCAGTTCTCAGTATTTCTTGAAATTATAACAACAATGTAAAAGCTTCAGAAACCACCTTGAGGTAATATGGGTGTGTTAACATAGTTTATAGTGTAAGTTGGTACAGCATCTCATAAAGGGAGATCATATAGTCTACTGATATCCCTCTTGGTTTTAATTCCAACAGTACCACTGTTTCCCATCTGTTACATATTTGGTCAAATTATTTAGTCTTTCTATGCTTTTCTTCCTTCTTCAAAAATATAAAGAAATAATAGTACCTGGTGAGACGTGGAGATGGCACAGTTGGTAAAGTGCTTGTTGTGAAAGCAAAATGACTTGTTTCAGATATACTGCACTCAAGTATAAAGCTATAGATGTTTTTTAACCTCAGTATCAGGATCCTTCAGCTTAGTGGTCAGTCAGCCTAGACAAATGATTTGGGATGTCTTTCTGTATGCTCTGATTATGGGTTGCTCTCATTGTTTGATAAATAAAGCTGGTTTGGTCTATGTCAAGGTAGGATAGAGCCAGGCAGGAAATTCAAGTAGAGATACAAGAGAAGAGGGGTAGAGTTTTGGAGACACCATCCAGCTACTCAAGGAACAACATGCCAGCAGACTGGTAATGTCACAGCCACATGGCAATAGATTAATAGAAATGGGTTAATTTAATTGTAAGAGGTAACTAGTAATAAGCGTGAAACCTTCATCAGCCAAACCTTTATAATTAACATTGAGCCTCTGAGTGAAAACAGCTGCAGGACAGAGCAAGACAGGGAAAAGCCTTTGCTTACAGATAAATTTACAATTATCAGTGTCAATGAAAGCCCCTAATGTTAAAAAGTGGAAGAGTGATGGAGAAAGAAACTCAACATTGCACTCTGGATTCCATGTGTACACAGGTGCTCATATACCTGCAGGTACACAAGAAGCACATAACACACACACACACACACACAATAATAATAATAATAATAATAATAATAATAATAATAATAATAATAAAGTAGTATTAATTTGGCTATAAATATTGTATCATCTCCTTTATATTAATATAAGATTGACCTGCTGGGTGATGTCTTTCTGTACTCTGTGAATATATGTTGTTCCCATTGGTTAATAAATAAATTCCTTTGGCCTATGGCAAGGCAGCTTAAAGACAGGCAGGAAAAAAAAGAGAAAGACAGGAAATAGAAAGGTGGAGTCTGGAGAGACACAAGCCTCCTACCCAAGGGGCAACATGCCAGCATACCAGTAAAGTCAGGGAACACGTGGCAAAACTTAGATTAATAAAAAATGTTTAATTTAAGATATAAGAGCTAGCCGAGCAGTGGTGACGCACACCTTTAATCCCAGCACTCAGGAGGCAGAGGCAGGTGGATCTCTGTGAGTTCCAGGCCAACCCCGGGCTAAAGAGTGAGTTCTAGGAAAGGCGCAAAGCTACACAGATAAACCCTGTCTTGAAAAAAAACAAAACAAAACAAAAAAAGATATAAGAGTAGCCAGTAAAGAGGCCTGCCATAGGCCATACAGTTTGTAAATAATATTAAGCCTCTGAGTGATTATTTTATAAGCTGCTGCAGAACCGTGGGGCTGGGTGGGACAGGAGAAAACTTTCAAGTACAGTTGATCTGTCATCAGGTCTTTAAATTTATGCTGTTACATTTGAAGTTTGAACTATGAATTATTTAGAGTAGGTTTTTAATCCTATCAAATTGTTACTTTGTTAGTCTTTTCACATTGGTAATTTGAAAATATAGTTAATAATGCTGAAAGAGTCAATAAGGTCACTGTTTATTTAGGAGAGACAGAATTCAATATGATTAAAGGACACAATTATTTTTCTGTTATACTTAATCAAATTCACACAGTTTGAGAATGTAGCCTTAAACTACTCAAACTTCACAACTGAACAGTAGTCAATTGAATCTGTTTATCTCCTGCCCTCATAAATTAAATTTATATACCATGCCAAATAATACAAAAAGTTAGAGTTCCTTTTGCATGACATTACATGTCTATAAAGGTCATTCTGTAATTTGAACCTGTAATGTAATTTTAATAATTCAGGAGTAAAATGTAACTGTATATTTAGTGTTCCTTAACTGTTTTGGCAGAACAATTTTATGACTCTTTATAATGGATACATAAGGAAGAGAAAGACTTATTAAATCTAATAATGATCTTTTATGAGGTAATTTAAAATACTAGAAAGATTAGAACTGCAGGTGCACATACCACAAACACACAGACACACACACACTTTGTTTACAATTATGTTTCAAAGAAATCATATTTTAATCTTTGATACTTATATTTTCCTTAAGAAAGTAATTTTTTTCAAATAATAAGTGGCAGATTTCAAATATCACATCGCAATTTAAATAGTTGATGACAAATTAATCTAGCATTAACATAAAATAAACCAAATAATAAGTTTGTTTACAGCCAAATTACTAGTATTATGCTATTATTATTATTAAATTTTTGAGTGTAAGTGCATGTGGTATGTCCTGTTCATTGGCCAAAGAATTGGAATAGCTGAATATTAGAAGAACATGTACAAATCATCAATGACAAATACAATAAACTAAAAATCTTGGCAAAGGACATTATGCACAATTTACAAATGAAAACACTGAGGTCTAGACAGTGGTGGTGCATGCCTTTAGTTGCAGCACTCAGGAAGCAAAAGAAAGTGAGTCTCTGTGAGTTTGAGGCCAGCGTGGTTTACATAGTGACCTTCTTGACAGCCAGGGCCACACAGTGAAACCCTCTCTCAAAAAACAGCAATAACAACAAAATACTGATAAAGGGTAATGTAGTCCCCTTTAATCTAAATAAATAAAAGCATTCTGGTAATGTAACTTCATTATGACAGAAAATTAAATCTGTGTCACTCCTAACTATTAAGATGTGGGGGAGTGAGCATTCACAAATACTGCTGGTGAGTGAGTAAAATAGTGTGAACAACGTGGAAACAAATCTGTTGTTCAATGTAATTGAAAATTTCTGATAACCTCTTCTTTTATTTTTCTATTTGTAAGAGAATTAATTTCAGCACTAGCCATAAAAATTTCAATATGGGTAATCATATGCAAAGCATTTCATTATTATACTATATTCCCTAAGTTACATCATTATAGACTATTATTATGCACATAATAAACTGTCAAATAAACAGTAACATTAACTGCCAAACAAGTGAATATCATCTATATCTGCCAATGGGGTGCTACACAATGCAACTTAGTTATGTTCTTAAATATTTTTAACCTTGATTCAACAAAAGTGGAATAATTTTGAAAAGATCAATCCATACCCCAGAAATGCAGTGAGGCTTAAGTGGTATAAATTTATTTAAAGCATAAATTGTCTTTCTTAGTAAAAGGCATAGAAATCCATGTTCAGTACCATATTCTTAAGTGCAAAAGCTAGAAGAGCAAAGAGATTGGTTTTGTTCAGGTTCTTGCCCTGGAGTAAATACCTCCTGCCTAGATCAAAGTGTATCAGTAGATGTTTCTGTCTCAGATATTCTTAGGAAGGAATAGAGAAATTATAAATGGAATGCTTTCCAACCCAAATTGTCTAGCAAGTACAGTAAATCTCAGATAGATAGGAAATATTTTCTCTAGTTTTAGCTGGTCTCAGTGGGACAAACAATTCTTGACATGGCAACAGACATTAAATTAAAAAGAGACAACATGGTTTTCAGAATCAGGACAGATTCTGATAAAAGGAAGCTTTAGTTTCTGCTCTTGTCAGCACCAGTTGTTGAAAAAAAAATTAAGTAGACAAACGATATCACATATTGTATATTGACATTGGTATATATATATCTGGATGTGAACTTATAAATGTAAGGCAAAATATTTCCCAAAATCTTTATCATAGACAGATTCTGGGAATATCTGGAAGGAAAATATTCTTGCACTATATGTCAAAGTATAATGTAACATTAATTCTGTATTCAGTCCTTAAAATTAAAATGAGGAAAATTTAAGGCTAAACTAAAAATACACGACTGATCTTAAACAATTAATGAAATGATACTTAATGATATTCTGCTATACTCATAGATTGGTGCCTGGTCTAATCATTATCAGAGAGTTCCTGCAGCAAATGGGAGCAGATACAGAAACCCACAGCCAGACATTATGTTCAGAAAGAGAGAGTCTAAGTGGGAAGTCTCCATCAGATCCCCCCTCTTGGAGATTGACAAACCCCATGGAAGAGGAGGAGAAATGATTGTAGGGGTCAGAGGGGATGGAGGACACCAGGAAAACATGGTCCNCAGAATAAACTAATCAGTGATCATATGGCTCACAGAGACTGAAGTGGCAGCCATGGAGTCTACATGGGTCTGCACCAGGTCCTCTCCCTATGTTATGGCTGTTAGCTTGGTGTTTTGTGGGATTTCTAACAGTGGAAGCAGGTTTATCTCTGACTCTTTTGCCTTCTCTTGAGACTCTGTTCCTCCTATTAGGTTGCCTTGTCCAGCCTCAGTACGATGGCTTTCACCTTATCTTATTGTATCTTGTTCTGTCCTGATTGGCTATCATATTTTGGAGGCCTGTTTTTATCTGAAGAGGAAAATGGTGGCAGTGGATGTTGGGGAGAGGAGAGGTTGGGAGAATGCAGTAGGAGTGAAGGGAAGGGAAATTGTGGTTGGAGTGTATTTTATGAGAGAAGATTCTATTTTCAATACACATTATATATGTATTTTATGACCAATGAGAGTCTGAATTTCACCATGGAATACTTCCATTTCTCATGTATTATGATTTTATGGTATTTCAAAATAGAGAAAAACCAAAATAAGACATGGAAATAAGGAAAGGGGAATGAAAGCAAAGAAAAAATTAAAGGGGGGAAGGAAGATGAGTTTAAGAAATTGTTGCATTTTTTCCAAGGAATCGCATGTTTCTTTTGAGGTGTCTAAAGAACTCCTCCATGAAAGTGAAAGTGTCAGGAGTCAGATTGGAGTCCATCAGAGGATGAGATGAAAGTGAGGGATGGAGATGCAATTGTGAGTTAGCAGGGAGGAAAATAGGAATTTTTCATGCAATGAATATTTAATGGAAAAATGAAAAGATTAAAATATCTTACTTCCTTCTTGCTTGCGTATCTGACAGCCACACCATGAAAATTACAATTTTGGTTTTTGTATAGACAAGGTGTCTTAGTACCTATCAGGTTTTATTCAAGATTTTTGGTTTGATGTTCTGAAGTTTGATGTAATATGCTGAGGTACAGTTTTGTTGATATTTTCCTCATCTCCATTCCCTAAGCTTCTTGGAATTATGTCTTGATGCAAAGCATAGACAATTTTCAGCCATTATTTTCAATTCCTTTATTTTGTTTCATTTTCTTNCTTTGCATTTTGATCTCATGATAGGTCTATTTATATCATTTTAAATTACTGTCTTGTTCTGGGAAGTTATTTTATAGTTTTCATTCTTGTGTTTTCAATTTGCTTTTCAGATTGACTGGTTTCTCTGGGTACTTCTTCAAACCTGCTTGGTATTTCATTACTGTGCAACACATACTGAGCAAACCACCAAAATCATACTTCATTTGACAGAGTATATTCAAGTAATAAATGTCCTTCTTGTTCTTCCACAGAGTGTACAGTCCTGTGTTTGTATAGTATATCTGTTCTGGCACATTACAGACTTTTCTCTTAGGCCCATAACATAAGCGATTGTATTTGTTTTATTTCTGATAATTTCAAAATACATCTCATACCATAGATAATATCTAGTATTTCCTTTATCTCTTGCAACTGTGTTTTTCTTTGCTTTTCAACATGAATTGTACACTAATGAGTAAATAGGTCCTGAGGCTTTTTCTGTGAGTTTTAAGTTAGAATGGTTTGAATGTGGTGAATATTTGACAAGTCTGTTAAGTGTCAAACTTTAATTTATTGATTATTGGTTTTCAGTTATGCCTTGAGGCAATCCTCAGATTAAGAGAAATACAGAAAGTATGGGATTCTGTATTAGTTATAATACTATAGCTCCTAGAAATTTCTCAGACTTTTGGCAACACACAATGTGCCATCAACCACCTGTCAAAATCACTTTAAAAAGTGATTTAAAAATAGTTTAAAAACTGTTGTTAGCTCATTGTGTCACAGTAGTTTCTGATCCTGCTGAACTTACCTTGGATGTGATCCTCTAAATCTGCATGTTTTTGCAGGTTGAGTAGGCACCCCGTGACCTCAAGTTATAGATGTATCTGAGAAAATCATTGACTCTGAGTATATTCTGTTTTTTTTTCTTGTAAGAACAGAAACAAAAACCTTGACTCTTATTTTTTTTTCTTAAAGAGACCCTTAACATCTCAGTGAAAAAAACAAACTGACTTCATAAGCAGAGAAATAACCTTCCATTACCCACCTCCATACATACTTGTCGGATTTAAAGGAAATAAATTCCAATTTACATTTCTATTGTTGTGAAGAAACACTAAGACCAAAGTAACTTATAAAAGAAAGAATTTAATTTGGAGCTTACTAGCAGTTTCAGAGGGTTTGGCCATGACCATCAGGGCAGGGAGCATGATAGCCAGCAGGCAGTTGGACATGGTGTTAGAGCAGTAGCTTAGAGCTTACATTTGATTCAAAAGCAGGAGGCAGAGAAACACTGGGCCTGGAGTAGGTTTTGTAATTTTCAAAACCCACCTCCAGTGACACACTTCCTCCAACAAGACCATACCTCCTAATCCTTCCCAAAATAATTCTACCAAATAGTGACCAAGCATTCAAACACATAAACTCAATTTTATAAATTTGGTAGGTTAACTAAAATTACAATTGTTACCTGGAATTACCTTCATGAAAAAGAACTGAAAGGAAGCATCTATTAAAAGTCTAATAAGTCCCAATTATTAGAAAACTGGTGAATTTTATTATGAGAAAAACTAGAAAAACAAACACATTAAAATCCTGTATTCATGTAATTTCTCTTACCTATAGTTTCTAAATATTAGTAAAAAGGCCATGTTGCACTTTATTGTTGATGATGGTATTTTTGGTCTGTTTAGAGTTCTTTTGCATTATTGGGACAGTCTTGTTCTGTAGTTCAGGCTGCATCTAACTCAAATCATTCCGATCCAACCTCCCAAATCTTAGAATTACAAGCATATGTCTCCATTCCCAGGCCTTAAAGTTAAAATTTTAATATCTATTTTAAGCCTATATTCATTTGTCAGCAATGAATATGATTGCTGGTTGTTTACTACAAACAATGCACTGGAATAAGTATATGAGATGATGAACTGAAAAAGACAAAATCTCCCCATCATGGAACTTGCATTATCTGGAAAATATAATGAAATGAAAGACATGAATAAAATATGTGTTATGTTAGAATGTTACTGCTCATATTTCCATAACTTTCTTTCTGTTTATTCTTAGTGTCTTTCACATCATGCATTTTGATCCCATTTGTTTCCCTGTCCCTTCGTATTTGCCTTCTGCACTTGCAACCTCCACCCACAAAAGAAAATAAGTAAAGTTTAAGGAAAAAATCAATCTCATCATGTGTGACACAGTGAATCATGCAGTAAACTGATTTGTTCATGTATCTGTACTTGCACAGAGTCATTGGTCTGTATTGTGGTACACTATGATATTGGACCCCCACTGGAACTCTTCCTGGATATCTCCTCATGGAGATCTTGCAACTTTGGGTCTTTAGAACTAGCTGTTCACAGGCTCCATCGGATCTCAAATAGGGTGGATGTTGGGGTGGGCCTAATCATAACTCTGGTTCTGGGCCTGTGTAGTTGCAGAGCTGGTCAGCTTTCCAGCTCTCTCTTATTACTCCTAATTTTTTAATATCAGGTTGAAACTCAGAAACAGTGCTTTTAAACAACATAGCCAGACAAGAAACAGCTTTTAAATAGTGTTGTGATTAGAAGATTAACATGTAAACACATCAAGGCATCAAGCACACAATAACTTAAGACACCTTTCCCAAAGAAGGGAATGTGCAAGGGTTCTATGTGTCGAAAACCCTAATAAACACGTCCAGAAAGTGGACACTGTTCAGGGTTTGGAAAAATCTAAAAGTGAGGTGGATCTAAAAAGTCATCTGAACAGAAGATCATGCAGAATTTCTTAAGTTCTTTGACATTGCAAGGAGGGTGGTTTTGAATATGAGTGAGATAGCAACTCAAGAGAAGGCTTTGTATAATGCCATACTTAGACATGCTTTAATAAAACTTTTGAGGCAATTGTGTCTGAATGCAAAGCAAAGAACTTAGAAAGTTGGTAAAAATAGCTCATCTATTTGTTTTTGATATGATGCCAGATATGATCAGCATAAAGATAGCTTCATTCATCAGGGGCCATCATTGCTGTAGTAGGTGCTGAAATTGGTTACTTATAGATTAATAGAATTTTCATAGAATAAGATGAAAAGGCAAGCAATTAAAGTGAGAAACTGACTCAGACATCTCACAATGCCTTTGGGAGCCAAAGAGCATAAGGAGAAAATGAAGCTGGCATAAGAGGTCAGCACAGAAGGTGAGGGCCACATAGGCAGGAGTATATGATTCACAATGCGAGAAGGCAACACTTCACGTTTTGTCAACATTAGTCTGTCAACTTTTATTTTGGATTGAAGTCTAATCTATTACAAGCTTCTTGGTGCAACTTAACATTTTTTTTTATCTTGTTCATCTACTACCTAAGACATGGTAATCTTGTTATTTTGTTATTTTGTTTAAAAGCAATTAAGCACATTCATTTCACTAATATATTTCTATTATTCCCTTACTCACTTCCACAATATCTCCTTAGAAATATACCTTTCAGATACATTGATATGTGACTTCCTTTCTGAATTCTGTTTTTCATGAATATCAATAGCACAAAATGTTTAGTAAATCAAAATGGTCTATTTTATTTTTACTGAAGAAAACTTTAATTTTCTATAGTGATCAATAAAAGCAATATAAATTCCTATAGGAAATGTGTCCTTGGATAGAAGATAGATACATAATTGAAACAGAAAACTGTTGCTAAAGGAGAATCCAATAAATATTTACACATTAACTTGAGAGCATTTTGTAGCTCATAGTTGCATTTCACTAAATTAGGATTTGATATGTGAGGTTTTTTGAGAAACTTTCTTGTGTATGGGCATTATTAAAGTTATTCGCACTCCATCTGATGTCTTAGGTTATTTAGAATCATCTCTCTGTCAAACTAAGTATTAACTAATTGATTACAGGGGAATAGAAAATATGAAAAACATCAGGTATTAGAGGTACTTTATTTTTTGAAAGCAGTTGTTGACAGCTTGGCACTGCATCCAGTTAACACTTCTACTGACTTTTAAAATGATTCTCCCTGTCAGAGAGGACAGTGACTGTACTTTCACAAGACTTATGAACAGACATTCCTCTCTGATTTTATTTTCATATATTTGAACTGAAAATGCAAATCAATGTTCACCATTTTTGACAGATGCTTTATCAAAATTTTTAACAGCTGCAATGTCTCAAGATACCCATTTAATATGTTGCCTTTCAAACTGACAATTGTTTTCAATATTTCAAGTTTCTCTTTAGTGAATGAAGATAGAACAATAGAGCTGAAAACATGTCCTAAATAATTTCTAGAGAGAAAGTTTAATCAACATTGTTGTGGAATATAGTTAGTGTTATATAACAAATTCTGCCTTCCCCAAATATTTGTGTGATTATAATTTCAACAGTTTCTATGCTGAGTGGTAGTNATTTCTCATTTTTTAAATAAATTATGATTTCTGATGGTTAAATCAGATAAAACAATTTTTCAGGATATTTTAGATTTTATGCATCTGTATGCATTTCTTCCGTGTGAGGGAACATGTGCCTGCTTGTCTATGGAGGACCAAGGTTGAACCCGAATTTCTTCTTAGATCATTCTTCACCTTATTTATTGATTCTGGGTCTTTTGCTAAATCTGAGGTCCACCAATTTGGCTAGGCAATTTAGCCAGCTTCCTGCCTCTGTTTCTCCAGTGGTTAGTATTACAGACAGGATGCCACACCCATCAGCTCTAACGTTAATGTTGGGAATCCATCCTAAACTCTAATCACATTGAAGCTTAGAGTTCCCTACATGCTGCTCTATTTGGTCAGCTCCTGGAAAGTCCCAATTAGTGCCAAATACTTTTACTTCATTGTTCCAACAGAAATCGTAACACCCTGATGCCTAAAACCTGTAATTACTTAATAATACCTTTCTCTTTTAAATTAGCTTAAAATCAAAAGGCAAAATTTCTGCTTGTCTTTTTTCACAGTAACAATGGTTCTACTTTTTTAAACCAAAAGCACATATAAAATAGAAAGTAGGACTTGAGAGATGAAAAGTAAAAAGCATTGAAGCATTTTGGAATCCAAAAATAGAAATCAGATAAAAGATATGAAGTATATTAAAGAAAATAATTGTATTAAAGGTTTAAAGATTCTCATAGGACAATTAACTGACTCTTAACACTCTATTGTACCTGTTACCTTTTGTGATTGCTATCTGCCCTGCCCTTCCTCACCTTGTCACTTTGTATTTCATGTTGTTTGTTTAGATTGATCTTGTTTAATGTAATATGCATGCTAAAGGGATATATGTGTATAATTTTTGTTTAAAAAATCATGTTTTTTTATTCTTTGAGAATTTCATGTAATGTACTTTGATCACATCTTCACCTTTCTTCAATTTCTTCCAGTCCTCCTCCACTATCAGTGTCTACCCAGCTTCATATTTCCTTCCTCTCTAGCTATCTACTAAAAGAGAAAAATTCCATGGACTGATTTGTGTTGACTGAGTAAGCTGTGAGTGATGCCTACCATAGAGTTTGATTAACATACTAAGTACCATTCCATTGCTAGAAATGTGACTTTCCTTCATTCAGCCTCAATTAAATGCCAGTAATGTTTTGGCTAACTATGGGAAGAAGTATATCACCTTTCTTCCATGCTAGGACTTTGTCTGGCTTGACCTTGTGTAGATATTCAGAAAGCTGCCACAGACTTTGTGAGTTTGTGCATGCATCTGCCTTGTTGAATCTGGAAAACAATGTTTCCTTGACATCATCTTTCCTCTCCCTCTTCTGCATAGATATCTGAGCCTTGAATTGAAGTATGTGTTATAGAAATGGATGCGATCTACATGGGCTGACTAGGAGTGAGGAGGAGGAAATGGCGAGCAAGGGATGGAGGTTGAGAGTGTAAAGGAGTGGGAGGTTC
>LZPO01076158.1:72569-86073 GCA_001675575.1 Neotoma lepida
AATTAATTAATTAAAAAAAAAGAAAAATTCCAGTGAGGGCTGAGTGCTCCAGTCCCTTATTTTCTTCAAATTGAGTGGTTGTTTCTACATTAATTTCCATCTACTGTAAGTAGAAGCTTCTCTGATATTTTAGCAATGCACTAGGATGTCTATATGGCAATATATTATTAGAAACAATTTATTTGTTATGTTTTTTTAGTAGATTAATACTAGCAGTTTTTCCCATGGGGATTATGAGCTTTTTAGCCTCAGGTTGTTAACCTCATTGACAGTGTCAGGTATGGGTTCCACCTTATAAAGCCATCCTTAAATTCAATCTAAAATTGCCTGGTTATCTCCAAAATATTCATGTTATGATTGTACTATTGGGCATATTTTGTCAGACAAGTCTTTGTTATAGCTTATAGAGTTTATAGTAAGGTGTGATTGATTATTACTTTTCTCTTCCATTAGTGTTATACAACCATCCACACTGTGAGTGCTAGCCAATAGAGATAAAACTTCTCTTTGAATACGTTAGCTTTCTCCATGTCCTACAAAACAAGTATGTGCTTTTTTCAACGCTGTGAAGTTCTGGAAAATAATGAAGGTAAAAATGAAAAGTGGTATATCTACTATATAAATTAGAGTAGAAGTTCCTGACAACTAAATACTACAAGATATAGCTCAACAACACTTGGATATATACCTAAAGGACTACACAAATTATAGGCATTAGTGATTAATTTTGAGTTAACAAAAAAGTGTTGGTGCTCTCTTAAGGAAAGAAATAAAAGCACTTCCCCTTGGAGTCATTTAACCAAGAGCAAGACCAGATTTTAATTTTCTTCCTCAAGATCCCGGTACATTCCATCTTCTGTTTGGTTGTTGCATGAGTCTGAATCTGTGCCTTTGTGAAGGCTCTGTTATGAATTTGTTTGTCCTTGTGTTTGAGTCTGTACTTGTATATTTGTGAGTCTCTGTGTGTCCATCATGTAACTGTGTGTCTGTCTTTCTGTATCTGTTTCTCTAACATAAAGCTTTTCTTTATCTTTAATGAACACAGACACCATCACAGGGTGAAGGAATGGGATACTTACAAAAAATTTTTTTTCTTTATTTTTATTAAAAGATTTTCTGTTTATTTTTCATATTGACCACAGAACCCCCTCTCCTCCCTCCTCCTGCCCCCCCCAAGCCTTACCACTTAACCCAACCCCCATTCCCACCTCCTCCAATGCAAGGTCTCCCATGGGAAGTCCATAGAATCTGGGACTTTCAGTTGAGGCAGGTCCAAGACCCTCCTCCCCTGTCTCTTATACACATCTAGATGTGTATAAGAGACAGGATCCTCATCCCATTGCCTGGGGGGCCCCGAAACAGTTCAAGCTAAACCACTGTCTCGAGTATCCAGAAGGTCCAGTCTAGCACCATGGGGGCTCTACTGCTATTGGTCCAAAGTTCATGCATTTCCACTAGTTTGGCTGACCATCTCAGCACATTTTCCACTCATGTTCTCCATGTCCCTTGCTCATACAATTTTTCCTCTCTCACAACAACTGGACTCCTGGGGCTCAGGTTGGCGCCCGGTTGTGGATCTCTGCATCTGTTTCCATATNTCTCTGAGAGAGGGCTCCTCAGCTATTGGTTGACAGTTCATGCATCTCCACTAGTTTGACTGGCCATCTCTGCACACCTTGCCATCAAGATCCCGTTGTCCCTTCCTCACAGAAGCCCCTCTCTCTTCTATCAACTGGACTCCTGGAGCACGGCCTGGTGCCCAGCTGTGGATCTCTGCATCTGCCTCCATCAGTCTCTGGATCAGGACTATGTGTTGACAGATAGGGTATTCATCCATGTGAATACTCACTGGAGTAATCCAGTACAGGCTCCCTCTCAATTACTTCCCGTAGTCTAAGGTAGGGTCATCCTTGCATATTCCTGGGAACCTCCCTAGCATTCTGTTTCTCCCTATTCCCATGATGTTTTCATTTATCATGGTATCTCTTTCCTTGCTCTCTTACTGTGCTCCTGTTCCAACTCGAATCTCCTGTTCCCCTATGCTCACATCCTCCATCTTGTTGCTCTCTATTCCTCCCACTCACCCCCAGTCTGCCCATGTGGATTTCATCCAGTTCTCCCTCACTGGGAAGTCTATGCGTCCTTCCTAGGGTCCTTCGTGGAGCTGTGGATTGCACTCTGATTATCCTTTGCTTTACATCTAGTATCCACTTATGAGTGAGTACATACCATGTTTGTCCTTCTGGGTCTAGGTTACCTTACTCAGGATGATATTTTCCAGTTCCATCCATTTGCCTGCAAATTTCTTGATGTCATTGTTTTTCTCTGCTGAGTAGTACTCCATTGTGTATATGTACCACATTTTCTTCATCNATTCTTCAGTTGAGGGGCATCTAGGTTGTTTCCATGTTCTGGCTATTACAAATAATGCTGCTATGAACATACCTGAGCATGTGTCCTTGTGGTATGATTGAGCATTCCTTTGGTATATGCCCAAGAGTGGTAAAGCTGGGTCTTGAGGAAGATTGATTACTTTAAGTCATTGAAGAAAGAAATTGAAGAAGATTTTAGAAAATGAAAAGATCTCCCTTGCTCGTGGATAGATAGGATTAACATGGTAAATTTGGCAATCTTACCAAAAGCAATCTACAAATTCAATGCAATCCTTATCAAAATCCCAACACAATTCTTCACAGACTTGGAAAGAATAATACTTAACTTCATATGGAACAAAAAAAAACAGGATAGGTAAAAGAACCATATACAATAAAGCAACCTCTGGAGGCATCATGATCCCTGACTTCAAGCTCTACTATAGAGCTATAGTAATAAAAACAGTTTGGTACTGGCATAAAAACTGACATGTAGAACAATGGAATCAAATTGAAGACCCTGACATTAGTCCTCACATGTATGAACATCTGATTTTTGACAAAGAAGCCAAAACTGTGCAATGGAAAAAAGAAGGCATCTTCAACAAATGGTGCTGGCATAACTGGATGTCAACATGTAGAAGTTTGCAAATAGATCCATATCTGTCAACATGAACAAAACTCAAGTCCAATTGGATAAAAGACCTCAACATAAATCCAGCTACTTTTAACTTGATAGAAGAGAAAGTAAGAAGTACTCTTGAACGCATTGGCACAGGAGACCACTTCCTAAATACAACACCAGAAGCACAGACACTGAGAGCAACAATTAATGAATGGGACCTCTTGAAACTGGCAAGCTTTTGTAAGGCAAAGGACACAGTCAATAAGACAAAATGACAGCCTACAGAATGGGAAAAGATCTTCACCAACCCCACATCTGACAGAGGGCTGATCTCCAAAATATATAAAGAACTCAAGAAAGTAAACATCAAAATACTAACAATCCAATTAGAAAATGGGCTACAGAGCTAAACAGAGAATTTTCAACAGAAGAATCTCAGATGGCTGAGAGATATTTCAGGAATTGTTCAACATCCCTAGGCATTAGGGAATTTCAAATCAAAACGACTCTGAGATACCACCTTACACCTGTCAGAATGGCTAAGATCAAAAACACTGAGGACAGCTCATGTTGGAGAGGATGTGGAGCAGAGGGAACACTCCTCCACTATTGGTGGGAGTGCAATTTTGTACAACCACTTTGGAAACAATATGGCAGATTCTCAGAAAACTGGGAATCAATCTTCCTCAAGACTCAGCTATACAAAAATCTTTAACCGAGTTTTGGAAGGATTAACAACTGATTCCAACTGTTTCTAACTGACTCAGACAACAAATTTGTTTATCAGACTGTTTATGAATATAAATGATTACTTTCATTTTTAATGTTAGGTTTTATGAAGTTGCTTTCAATTTCTCTATTTGTTGTTTTTCACAAAAAAATACACATGTATTGTCTGGGTCAGGGAGCAGGGCATGAGAGAGTATATAACTTAAGATTGCAGCTATGCATTAGCTTCAGTTGTAAAGCTTGATTACCTGAGAAATCCAAAGCAAGTAAGACTAATTGCTTTATTTTTCTGCTTACAGTCCCTTTTTAGGTGACCTTGTTTACCACATTTGACACATTTGACATTCACTATTTTTCTTCAAACCTCTGGAAATCTCCTCTCCTATCCTAGCATCATCATGGTCATGAGATTCAATATTAATTGTGTCTCAGATCCATTCCTCCAAGGGTGTTGATCTTGCCTTTAACTACCTAACTATCCTTTCACATTGTGCATTAGCATTTTCAAAAACCAGAGATTCAATTATTATCTGTCTAGGTTTTGAATTTGTTATCATTCTATTTACTGCTGAAGACAGCCTTTGTAAAAAATCAATGAAGGTTTCTTTTGGGCCCTATATAACTTTTGTAAATGATTCGATTTTCTTTCCTGCTTCTTCAATTTTGTCCCAAGTATTCAAGTCTGCCATTTGGCATAAAATTATAAAATTGTCTTCATATAAATATTGTCTTTGTATGTCAGCATAATTGCCTACTCCAAGAAGTTCATCTTGTGAAATTTCCATACCTGTAGCCCTATATCATTGTTCAATGGTCTTAGCCTCATCTTTCCACCAGGTCCTCCATTTTAACTGCGGACTAGCCTCCAAGTTGCTATAACCAAGTCTTTCCAGTCTTGAGGGATAATTGTATTACAAGGTGACCATGATGTTAACATTTGCTTCACGATGGAGAATGCATACCATATGACACTATAGCTTCTTTGTATATCCTCAAATCTAACATTTGCACANGAGTACAATCAGCTTGTACTTGAGCCTTGAGCATTTGACAGTTCCTGTATGGTTATTGGATAGATCAAGGTTGGCTGTTTGAAAGCCTTAGGCTATTTCTCTGTAGCTGTAAAATGCAGTGCTGAGATTGGTCTACCTTTAAATTCTACTGTCTGGGTCTGAATTTCTCTATGATCTGTTTTAACAAATTTTTCTAAAATTTTTCTTTTGCACTCATATTAACCAACATTTTTAATGATAAAACAGAAATGATCAAGCAAATAATATTTATAATTGACATTACATCTATCTCATCACCATTAATTATCCTCTCATTATGTGTTCCATTTTCAGACCACCTAATGTGTTATCAAACATAGTCCAAACACCCTCCATTGCAATTTTTTTCCATTTTTAATATGGGAAAAATTCTGTTTTAACTAATTTCTCCCTTTAAGAAATCTTAATTGACTCACCAATTCTGCCGAATACATAGAACAATAGAAACCCAAGTAGATTTCAAGGCAGCTAACTAGTGTGGTAGCAGCCCAAGATGGGGATCTAAGAAGAGCCCACAACCCACCAGCATAGAAGTGAAAGATCCAGCCATGAGGATCCAGCTAATTAGGGATTCCAGAGCACATGGAGTGGAGACTCCGGTCTCCTGCAGCTCAGGACTGAACTGGGGCCTGCGAGGCCACAGACAAGCAGCTTTTTTAGTGAATTTGTGTCACAAACATTAGGCACCAGATGTAACATGAATTTTAAAAGGTCTTATAATAAAAAACTCAGAGGCAGATATTGAGATGAAAGCTAAAAGATCAGAGAAGGAGAACACCAGCCACCAGCTTACCTCTACAAAATCCTTAGCTTCAAGAGAGTGAGGTCCTATTTCCTCGCACCTTATATACCATTCTCTGTCCTGTGACATTACTTCCTGGGATTAAAGGCATGTGTCGCCACCACCTGGCTCTGTGTCTCTCATGTACCCCAGTGTGGCCTTGAACTCACAGAGATCTAGAAGGATCTCTGCCTCCTGAGTGTTAGGATTAAAGGTGTGTNTGACCACTGCATGACCTCTATGTCTAATTTAGTGGCTGGCTCTGTCCTCTAATCCCCAAGAAAGCTTTATTGGGGTATACAATATATCACCACAATGAATGTTTTCCCCAATATGTCAATATAACAACATATGAAACACTGTAATCCATGAATGTTAATAAATATATTTTCATTTTTATATACAAGATGTTTCAGACTGGAAGTATGATGACAAAGGTTTTTAATTCCAGGACTCAAGGATCTAAGACATGAGATAGTAATGAGTTCAAGGCTAGCCTTTGTTATACTGTGAGACTCTATCTCAAACAAAAATAAAGAGAAATAANGTGTTCTATATTCATCTATGAATCCTCTAATGATGCTATTTTATTTATAATACTATCTTTGTATGTTTTAATTTTGGTATTTATACTCTTTTTTCATTACTTTAATGTGTATTCATTTAAAAGATAATAATAAGGAAGGAGATGTTTTCTTTTCTTTTTTTTTTAATTAAAAAGATCTTCTACTCCCTTTACATACCAACCTCAGATCCCCCTCTCCTCACTCCTCCCGCCCTGCCAGCTCCCCTTCTCCTCTCTCCTCCCTCCTCACTAGCTCCCCCCCTCAACCCACTCCCATTTCCACCTCTTCTAAAACAAGGTGTCCCATGGTGAGTCCCCAGAGTCTGGCACTCTCAGCCAAGGCAGGAGAAGAACCTCCTCCCTGCGCCAAGACTGTGCCAAGTGTCCCACCTCAGGCACTGGGCTCCAAAAAGTCAGCCCCTGCACCACCGCCTGGGGGCCCTCAGACGCTTCAAGCCAAACAACTGTCTCAAGCCTCCAGGGGGCCCAGTTCAGCACCATGGGGGGCTACACAGTTATTGGTCCACAGTTCATGCATTTCCACCAGTTTGGCTGGCTTCCTGATCTCAATGTCCCTTGTTCATAGAACCTCTCCTCTCTCCCATCATATAGAATAGTCTCCTGGTGTAAAGAGACATTATTTGTAAATAATTGTTTTACAAAAAAAAAAATACATCATGTAGTCTTAAAGTTTCACTGACTGTTTCAACCTTGAAGAACAAATCATGGGAAATAGTTTGACCAGTCAAATCTTACAAGATATGGCAGGGGTTTGTCTGCAGGTCTGTGGAACAGAGGCAAGAACCACAGGCATAGCAGTCCCTACTAGAAAGCAGCAGCACTGTACCTTTACACACAGGGAAGAACTGCTAAGATTCTAAGCCTCTGAACTTTGTGGCTGTGTGCTAGCCCTTAACTGTGCAAAAAGTAAACAAACAAAACAGAAGAATGACTGGGGAAGTGTACGTTTTTTCTTGATGAAGACTGGTTGTAAAATGGAAAGCAAGACCAAACGCAAAACCAATCTAAGAGTCCTTATATGGTTCAGACTTGGAAATTGGCTGTCTCTTTTTTTATCAGACCTGTCTTATTTCTCACATATGTAACAGATGCCTTTGGAGAGTTCACTTTCTTACAGAGCCATGAATTTCCTTTACCACTATCACCCACAGATGCAAAAGTTGGTAGAGCCTGCAAAGTGAGGTGTTCGAGTCCTGTCCACTCTGGAGGTTTACATGCTCCTCAAGTTAGAAAAAGAAGTTTATCAAGATTAATATATGCTGAAAGAGTTTTCAATGTCAAAGGCATCAAATGGATGTGGGAATTTGTGGAAAAGTTTATAAATTCATACAAAACATGCTGCAAATTAAGACAAATGTAGATTAAAAAGTGCCATCATGATCTCTTTAAATAAGGGAATGTTTTCCATAGAAAAAAGTAAAGGTGGGCTTTTACCTGGATGCTCAGCAATGCTGGCTATATAATTCTGTACAACCCTGAACACACACACACACACACACACACACACACACACACACAGAGAGAGAGAGAGAGAGAGAGAGAGAGAGAGAGCATTCTTCTCTGGAAAAATGTTTCTTTTTTTCCAGTTTTCCAGAACTTCAAAATGACCCTTTAAGGAATATTCAAAGTCAAGATACAGCCCAGCATTTTCTTGAAGTCTGCAGGCTCACAGTTTCAAACAGACTGAAGTGGAAAGACAAAGTCGAGAACCTAGATGAAATATTGGAACACAACATGGACACTTTGAGTTTGCAAGTTTAAGAAAACTGGAGTAAAAATTTAATTCTTTTTTGATGAAATACTTTTAGATGCTCTAGTAGGTCCCCAAATTATGATAGTTATAGCTGACTTTAAAAATTCACTGAAGCCCACCATCACTAAGTTTCTGCTGTATGCACACTGACATCCATATATACCCCATGGTTGGTTCCTTGCCCTCATCCTAGCCTGCCAATGTTGACTCTTCTCGCTTGATCTCTAAGATTAGAGTGGTTAGGGATCCTGTACACTCAGTAGTAAATGGGGCTTTTCATACCTTTCCA
This sequence comes from Neotoma lepida, assembly GCA_001675575.1. NCBI lineage: Eukaryota > Metazoa > Chordata > Mammalia > Rodentia > Cricetidae > Neotoma > Neotoma lepida. The sequence continues at coordinate 80,757 of LZPO01076158.1, forward strand.
AGGGGTTATGTGTCTTGGCAATAAGTTTGAATCCACCTCTGATAGGTACCAGGAATCTTTGCTTGNTGGTTTCCAAGGTGAGGGAGGAAGCATGTAAACAGTCTTCAAGAGTGGCAACTTCAGCTTAAGCCTTTTCACTCTTCTGTTTCAACTGGCACCTTGAAACTTCTGTCCATTTCCTAAACTTCAATATCACTTATTAGGCCACCCTGAGAGTCAAAGTTAAGCTCATATTGAGTCCATGCCTCTTCTTGTCAAGCCCTATCACTAGAGATCTTGTGCTTATTAAAGATCAGTCCTTGCTCAGTAGTGGCATCTGCAGGCAGAACTGGATATTTGGAAAACTTCTGCCATTGGGGGCAGGTTAGGGAACCACTCCTGATGGTTTCTCATGTGACTTATCAGTTGAGTCTTCCCATCTTTTGAGTCTCTGCCTTCAACACCTTTTGGCAAAGCTATGTACTATAACATCATTAGAACCACATGCAGCTTGGAAGTCTTTTCANATAAGCCTGTGGACTCAAAGGTATGGCTATCTACATGCATAGACATGGTGTCTAGGTAATGGGTAATACACTTGTACAACAGCCTAGCTTTTGCTAGTTTAGTTTCATCATGGGGTTCATAGCCTGGAGGTGGTGTGGTCTTCCCTTCTTTTCTGGATATTTATTTTTTCCTTGCTGGGAAACTTCTCTCAATTCTCTTCCATGGGGCATTTCATGGTGTGATGACAAAAGTGGTGAAGATTGTGGTTAAATAAACAGTGTAATCCACTGAGTTCTCATATTTTGGTTTCTTAGACATTTTGGAAACCAAGGGCTTCATTTATAGGGCTTTATGGAGCTGGCTGAATGCAGAAATATGAAAAGCATGCTGTGTACTTTGAATGATATCTTCCCCTTGTTGTCTGTCTAGTGTTCAATAGCATCAGTTGCTTCTTTTAAACAAAGATCATAAAGATCCACACCATTTTCCATCATGTCTACTGATGCCAGGCACTTCGAACTCTCCTCAGCGCCTAGCTTATAATGAACTGCTCCTTAGAAGTGCGATAAGATTTCTTATACAGCAGCTCCAGGGACCATCCTCTAAGGGACCACAAGTCCCTTAGATCATGTATAACAATAATGCATAACTTTATCCCATTGTCACTGGAATGTAACCACTTGAAATATGGGAGAGGTGCCAAGGCACTAGGCATATCTTTCTGTATAGAAACCTGCAGGATCTTTGACTAATAGAGTGTATCTTGATAATACTTTCTAAAATTCTTCTTTTGATAACAGGGCATGGTCAACAGGAAATGACAACAGAGGATAGTCAAGGAAAGGGTGCTTATTTTTTTAGTTTTTGTCACAATTGAAGAAATATCTACAGACTGAAGTATTTTGTAATTATCTTCTGTTAACAGTAGTGAGCTAGATGTTCAGAGTATGACCCATCTCATCTAGAAGGGTGTTTTTGAGCTTCTACACAAAATCAGAACAAAAAAATCCAAGTCCTCTTTGAATAAATGACTTCTGGCAACCAGACCAACCCACATCACATCGCTCAGGAGTCCAAGTAATGAATTCCACTTTCTGCATCCAGCACATTCCTTGCTCCTCACTTTGTTCTGGTCAGTTCCACAATTTTATCATAATTGAGATCACCACTACCCCTCTGTTTGTTATTAAGTACAGTTAGACACAGCCTTGAAAGCCTGCTTGATGTAGGACACCATGTTCTGTATAGGTTCAAGCTACTCTTTCATTGGGTATAATGAAGAATGTTTTGCCATAGCATGGTTATAATCAATCACAAAAATTCACAAAAATTAGGATGCTCTCTTCCTTGTGATGAACTGATAATAATGCAAACTCATTTCCCCCTTTTTTTTTCCTATACTGCTGTGGAATCAATATTGGTTTGTCTTTAAATTGTGACTGCTTTTCTTGGTGGTAACAATACTTCAACATCCTTGTCTGAATCCCCTTTGCTTATTCTTAGACACCATCACCAAAGCTACCTTCATGCTATCAGACCACTACAGTCTTCAAACCTCCACACACACCCCCAAACAACCACAAGGTGTGCACCAGAGCTGCTCCAGTTCCAACTACAAAGACAAGAAGAAGATGAAGCACCCTGGCTGAAAGGCAGGTAGACAAGCTGGTATTTACATTCTTGATGACCTGATTATCAGATAATTGAAATAGCATAAAATAGAAAACATGCTTTTGTATTTTATTAGAGAGTGATGACCAAGATTAAACAATATGATATCTGAAAACTTCAAACAAATGCTAGCCCAGAAGCAAACTTTGTACAATTTAGAGTTATTACAGGCTTTTTGTGTTTGGAACAATCTGTGCCCTTGAGTTGAACACCAAATTATGCTCTGTCTTTTCTAGAATATGGTTGGTTTTATACTAGTGATTTTAACAAAGAAATGTCAAATACATATAGATATTTTAACACTGAATTAACCTATCACACAGAACCATGGCTACACAGCTTAAACCACAGGCTTTTCAATGATTATATACAAAGAAACATCACAAAGATGGAAAGGCAGAAAGCCATATCAGAAATATTAAACTCAGGCCCTCCATTTATAAAATGAGAAGTATAATGTTTTAATATAAATATTATTTCTAAAGCATAACAATTATTGGCAGAAATAAGGCAAGTCTCAGTGTCAATAATAGACTGAATTCAATAATTAGATGTGGGCACATCAGACAACTCCTCTCTTTCAGCTCTCCAACAATCCTACACAATTACAAAACAGGAAGAGCTGTCACTGGACCGTGTGATAAAAATTGTACACAGAGATAAGCTGATAACCATCACCATTAGTTGACCAATAAAAAGCCAAGGTAAGTGCATATAACAAGCACTGGATTCTTAAAGGCATGACTGCTCACCATTATTTTTGCTTAACTCATCCCATGTTGATATTATTGATATTTCAAGCATCAGTTTCCTGATACAGGAGATGAGTAAATAGAAAATCCATTTACAAGAGTCAATGAGTGAAGCTTCTGTCAACTGGCATTCTCTTGTGAGCTGGCACATCTCAGTGACTCATTTAGGCCTCCATTTCTGCTTCAGATTGACTCCATTAAACTGGAAACCAAATATGATCGCCTCAACTCTAACATAAAATGTATGAATGAGCATTCAATTAGTAATCTGCTTTGCGTGAGTGAGTTTATGAATGTTTTTTTAGAAGCATGCGTTTTCTGTTCTGTACTTATAAGAATTAGAGTAATCTAAATAGAACTAGAAATAGAATAATTCAAGTTTTTTCAAAAACTGCAAACTAATACTTTATTTTAACAAAGGAAATATCTTCTACTAAAATTCAACACACACCAGTTTTGAATGAAGGAATACCAATAAATGACCCCCCTTTTCCCTTTTATAAAGTGTTTAACTATGTGATAGAAGGAAAGTATAATTCATATGAAGTGTTAACATATGCTAAAGGGAGCAGAAACTTTAATGAAATATTGATAACTGGGGTGTTTTAGTATATAATCATAGCATAGGGATACTGTTATCAAACAGACTAAAATAGTTTTAATTTATTTAATACATTCATTTTTTAGCAAATTTCCAATATGTTTTGATGATTTTCACTAACGTCTTTTACTCTTTCCATATCCATCCCCTCACATACCAATTAAAATTTTGTCACTTGAAAAACAAACAAACATCAATACCAGTTTGTGCTGCCAAAATAGTCTTGACTCTGTGGCTTTCCATGAAGTAGATTGACTTAAGAAGCTGAACAATCCCAGCACCTGAAAGGCAGATCTCTGAGTTCCCAGCCAGTTGTTTATACTGAGAGAGGTTCAGGACAGTCAGGGCTATATGGAGAAACCTTTTCACAAAAAAAAAGTAATAGGAGGAGAACAAAAAAAGAAGCTTAGAAAATAAAAATGAACTAAGTAATTTTACCCAAATTAAGTTCCACATGATCAATACAAAATGACAAATAATAGCATTTATTGAGAACTTGCTGTACACCAGGCTTTAAGAATGTTTTTTCTTTGATTTAGGTATAAATTTTTCAGTGCATTAAAGGAGTTTGTTAAATTATATCAAAGTAGCTAAATTTTAAATAAATTAATACTTCTCTTAGGAAAAAGAAATCATAAAAGAGATGTGCTGACATTGCTCCATGTTAAGTTACTATGAAAATATTCATGATAAATAATTAATCAGGCAAAGTTAGGCCAAGTCTATGGATTTTGGCCTTTTGTGTCATTATTGTGGACACATAATTATACAATGTTCAAAGTAAATTAGGACCTTAGAGGAATGAGAAGCATGAAAAATTCAAGGGATCTACAGAAATTTCTCAAAATAAGACATACAAGAGGCAGGAGATCACAAAAATTGCTGAATATTGCTAATTGTTATAAGAATGCAAATTGTAGCAAAAGGAGACGCTATCTCATACATGCCTGAGTGTCTTTTATCAAGAAGATAAAAGACAGTCAATGTTGATGAGGATGTGGAGAAAAAAGGACCTTTGTACACCTTGATAGAAATGTAAATTAGTGCCAGGCGGTGGTGGCACATGTCTTTAATACCAGCACTCGGGAGGCAGAGGCAGGCAGATCTCTAGGAGTTTGAGGCCAGCCTGGGCTACCGAGTGAGTTCCAGGAAAGGCACCAAAGCTACACACCAAACCCTGTCTCGAAAGGAAAAAAAGAAAAAGAAACGTAAATTAGTATCGCCTTTGTAGGAATTCCTCCAAACAGCTAAAAATAAGTAAGTCAGCATTCTCAATTCTACATATTTATTGAAATTATTTAAAATTCATATGTGGAAAAGATGTCCAGATACCTGTGCTCCTTATCCCCCTCAGTATCTCTCCAAACATGACTGATATAAACAATGCAGTATATGTTCTTAATAGAATGTATCTTAGTACTAAAGACAGGGAAATGGCTATGGAATTCTGGAATGCTACGCTGAGAAAAACTAAGACAGGCAGAGAAAGATATGTATGTCATATTNTCAGATGGTGAACATATAGAAACTGAGCTCATGTAATCAGATCCTAGAATAATGGTTAAAGAGCCAGGGTTAATAGAGGGGTTAGGATGAGAAGACAATTTTCTAAAAGCACAAGTTCTCAAGCAGGAAGAACATATTCTGTTTTATTGAAAAGTGTAGTGAATGTAGTTGTTAATAAAATATTCAACATTTCATGATAATTAAAAGCAATTTTCAAATGTTCTCACTTAAAAAGTTTACATATTTTAGGTAATAAATATATTAAATAGCTTAATTTAATCACTCAACATTATGTTGATAA
>LZPO01076158.1:86145-97913 GCA_001675575.1 Neotoma lepida
TCTGTCCTGGAACTTACAGTGTAGATCAGGCTGGCCTTGAACTCATAGAGATCCACCTGCCTCTGCCTCCTGAGTGCTGGGATTAAAGGCATGTGCCACCACCGCTGGGCTATAAATTGTCATTTTACAATTGTTGTGTGATTTTTCCTGGAGAGATATGAAAAATATTTGATTACCTCAGATGGGAAACTGATGACAGGCCAAATAAGTTATCCTACCTTAGTATAATGAACCTATGGGTTTCTTATGGTTTCCTAGATGGGTATCCATAACGGATGGTTCATGATAGAGTTTATTGTGAACTTTCAATACAACTACTAGAGGAAAGGCCTTGGGAACCTTAAACTTTCTTTCCTGAGCTGTGTAAGTTTTAATTACTTCTTGAGTAGTATGATTGTTACTTTTCTCTCCAGGAGGGACTGTTACAAGTCACAGGAAATAAGTGAATAATAACAATTTTAAAAAGAAGGTTGATATATGACACTATCCCAGGATTTAGGTTTTAGTGAATACAAGGGAATGCCAGTTGATATCCCAATTAAAAATAACAATTGGGAAGAGCAAATTTTCACAAAATCCAGATACAACTGTGGATACATTGAAAACCTGGAGCCATGATAGAACTGAAAGACTGCAAGGATGTGAAGCAACTGGAACTTTCTTGTAACTGTGAAAATGAAAAATCATATAGTCACTTTAGGAGAACAAATTTGCCTATTTCTTTTCTTTATTTTTTTTCCTTTTCCTTTTTTAAAAAATATAGAATTGGGTTTTATTGTGACATTTTTCAAACAAAATAAGTTTTGTTGTTTGTCCCCTATACCTCTTACCTGTCCTCCCTCCTTCCTCTGTATTCTTCTATCTCCAGTTATCCTTTCCCATGTCCATGTCATATGTGACCTTTTATCTTCTGCCTCCTTTCTCAATACCTCTCGTTCCCTCTTATGGTGTTCTATCTCATTTCATAGTCTTTACAACTCTCATAACCCCTTATTTACATTAACAGAAACATTCCAACGTATAATAAACATAAAACAGAGACCATGTGATGTTTACTTTTCTAATATTGGGTCATATTGAATTAAGATTCAATATGAGACTTTATACTTCCATCATTTTCCACCAAATTTTTGAAATTTCATTTTTCTTAACTGAATGAAATTTGAGTGCATGTACTACATTTTCATTATCCATCCTTCTGATATTGATGGAGATCTAGCCTCATCCTCTTCCCTGGATGATATGAATAACGCAGCATTTAACATATATGTGCAAGTATCTCTGCGGTAGATTCCGATGACTTTTTGGTATATCATCAGGGATGTTTTAGCTGAGTCATACAGTAGTTCTGTTTTTCTTTTTAAGGAAATTCTATATTGATTTACAAAATGATTGTAATAATTGATGTTCCAAACAGGAATAAGCATTCCTCTTTAAGTCTGACAATTTCTCACGTAACAAAATAAACCTTTATTATACAATTTAGTAACTTTGTTCCATAAGCTACTTACCATATGACTGAAAAGTTTATAAGCACACAACACACAAAAGCCTACACCTGATCAGTTACAGCAATTCTATTCACTAAACATATTTAAAACAAATAACAAAAAACGATGATTTCCAAATGGTGAGCAGAAAAGTGAACTGAAGCACATGGATCAAGTAAATTTTCAGTCAATCATAAAATGAAATTAGCAATGCTCTCATTAAAAGACAAAACAGTAATCACAAATGTACACATAAAATAAAAATATCTTTAAAAGTTTAATTCATGAAAGTGATACTGATTCATATGTATATATATATATTATGAGGACTAGAGGTCAAGGCTCAGGTGCAACAGTAAGGGAATAAAACTATAAAATTCATGCCATTGGCATTATAATGTTTTCTTTCAAATGATTTTATATTGCCTTAAGAAAAAATCTTGAAAGAAAGATCGGTTTTAAAATAAATAGTTGGACTTGCTTATTTTTTAAAAAATTAATTAAAACATATTAATAATTCTTCTTCAGTAAGATTGTTTCCAACAAGTGAGGAGCCCCAGTGAACATTAGTGGGTTTGTAATATGTGTATCCATAATGCTTGCACTGAAATTCTCAGTGAAACACTCAGCAAGTATGTAGAGTTGGATATGATTTTAACAAATTACATTCAACAATAAATTAGTAAACTTATCAATCATTGTAAAAGATCATGAACAGTGGATCCATCTGCAGTATTCCAGCCCTAGGAATAAACCTCACTTTGGGAAGATTTGGAATAACTTAATCTGCAATTGGACATCTACAGAAATTCTTTCTTGTCTCTTAAAATATGTATAAATAATCTGCTTTGATAGCATTTACATTTTGTTATGTTGCACCTTAATATAATTGTAAATAATTGAAAATGATTGAAGGTATGTTGGAGGGTATTCAGGGTATATGCTAATCCCATGTCATTTTATACAGGGGACTTAAACACCTGCAGATTTTGGAAAGTGAAGGATGTTCTGGAACCAATAGTCCATGAGCTCTGGATTGACTACATTTACTGTCTTCCCAAGTTATCCCTGAACTTTAATGCAAGCACAAAAGGGTATAACTTTTGCTTCAGTTGTCTAGACACTACCTCAGTATCTTGGAAAAACTATTTCAGCTGGCTATAGAGACTCGAGCAGAGAATATTTTGAACACTGCAAGATTGTAGTGTAGCATTACTTTAACTAAAAATTATCGGAATAAGCTTTAGCAAATCACTTCAGTGAAAAATAGTACATCTATTTTTCAATAAGAATAATCATTAGTACCTATTATAAATTGTGTTCTTGAAATATATCCTTAAATTTTTTGAATTGTTCTTTGCAACAGGAACTTGACAGTTTTACATATGCTTCTCAAATAATTGAGATTACTGGCCTTGCAATTCAAATACTCATCTAGCAACTAGCATCTCTAATGTATTTAAAAGTATAAAAATGTATCTCATGGATTTTTGTAGTATATCTTTTTATTTCCTGAATATAAATGTTCTTATTATCCAAGATGGCCATGGGCACAAAGCATCACCAGCTCTAAAAGTGCATTGTAAATGTTTTAATAATCATGGGCACCATTTGAGAATTTTAATGTTTTCTCTTAACTGCCATTCATGAAATTAACAAACAAAAAATAAAAAAAGAAAGTCATAGGCAAAGAATGAGACAAAACTCAGAAATCCATGCTGTACAGCTGTTATCTAACTAGAGATTCTCTTTCAAATTATCTGAAGACATTTTAGGAAGGAATAAAGAAACAGGGGTTTTGAAAGTAGCATCTCTAATGAAACTCTTAAATGAAAAAGAAAATTCACAAAAGCCTAAGGGACATAAAGTTTAAAATGACAGAATTTTCTACCCCATTCTCATTTGCCATGATCTTTTGTCATAACTTGTAATAAATAGCTTTATCTAATTGAGACTCTATGAATGCTAACAGAGTCAAAATACATTTTCTAGGGCTTAAAGGGGAAAAATAAAACGGAAAACAATTTTAGCAAAAATATGATCTGTAATGTAAAATAAAACTACTAATACATTCTATAATAGAAGTATATTATCAATCAGCTCACAAATACATATTAATATGTTTTTTAGTATTTAGTGTATTTTTATATCTATCCAGTAAATCCAAATAATATACTTAATTATTTCTGTACTGGACACAGACGATTCAGTCCAAGAGACTAGATATTCTCCAGGAAGTTCATGTACACTCTGCATAGAGATCCCAAGAGATGATTTCCCATCAAAACGTATCTATCTGTGGCATCTCACTCCTGGGGCTGTGATTAAAGAGAACAAAAGTTGTTATTTCCACTCTTGAAGAACATTCAGATTTCCATTGGAGGTGACTTTTACTATAGCAACAAGAGATTTAAAACACATTTCTTACTCTGATGTTGAAAAGTTCACAAACTGTATTTAATTATTGATTAATTAATAGTCTCACAGTTATCATAGTTTATTTTAAAATGTATAAAACATGGAATCCAAATGTTGACCTCAGATAAATTCAGTGTTAAAGACACAGATAACTCAGTGTTCTAATTTTATTTCTTTTGCTGTGTTAAAATACTTTGACCAAAAAGAAAGAAAGATCTATTTAGCCTAGATTTCCACATCATAGTATATCACTAATGGAGGAAATCAGAGCAGAACTTCAAAATTGAAAACAAAAACTGTGGAGGACTTCTCCTTGCTGGAAAGCTTAGGATCATGATCAACTAACTTCCTTATATGGCCCAGGACCACTTGCCCAAGGAATGGGGCTGCCCACAGTAGGCTAGGCCCTTTTCTATCAATCAAGAATCAAGATGATCACTCACAACCATGCCCATAGACCAATATGATCTGGACAACCCTCAATTGAAAATCCCTTCTCACCTTCACAGATGATTCCATGTGGTGTCAAATTAACAGTTATAGATACATAGGATACTTAATCCTTCCCTTACCCACTGAGTCCATTTCAATGGTATGTTGACCACTTGCATGTCTTTTACTTGGCTATATGATGGAGATATTGTTCTGTATGCTGTGAATATTTGTTGCTCTGATTGATTGATAAATAAAATGCTGATTGGCCACTAGCCAGGCAGGAAGTATAGGCGGGATAAACAAACAAGGAGAATTCTGGGAAGAGGAAGGCTGAGTCAGGAGACATCAGCTGCCGAGGAAGGAACAACATGCCTGTAGACCAGTAAAGCCACAGAATACATGGCAAAACATAGATTAATAGAAATGGGCTGAATTTAAGTATAAGAGCTAGTCAGTAATATGCCTGAGCTAATGGCCAAGCAGTTGTGATAAATATAAGCTTTTGAGTTATTAATTTATAAGTGGCTGCGGGACCGAGTGAGGCCTGGTGGGACCCAGACAAAGCATTCACCTACAGCTATGTTATCTACTATTGATTGCCTGAAAGTTAGCTTTCATTATTGCATTAAAAAATGTAATATTCATTCTCCCCTTTTAATCCCAATCTATATAATCCTCAGGACACATATCTTTTGTATTAGCAAGAGGTCTCTATCTAGGTCATAGGAAATTTACACCTCCCTAGGGGTCTAAGTGCCTGAAATAACTAGAAAGATTTGGCTAAGAGTCTTCTGAATCACCCATGGCAATCTAGCTAACTCTGCTCGTTAATTAGAGGATGTTTGAAATAGGGTATCCTTTTCTTCCTCAAATATTATTAATGATAGTCACCCTGATATTCTTTAAATCCAAGATCCAGACAGAGCAGGCTACTAAAGAAATAAAGGGGGTTTATCTCAATTGTACAGCCCATGTTTGTTCTCTCAAAACAAACAAACAAACAAAAAACTCAACCAAACAAAAGAAAACAAAAGCAAATCAAACAGTGTCTCACTCCACTCCTGGAAACTCAATCTTATGTCACAAACTCAGTTTAGGATTAATGTGTCAGTTTCAAAACTAAAATTAATTCCCTTTCTACCTCCTACATTCTGCATCAAATTTTCTTTATTCAATATTAATGATACATCTGAGAGGATATTCTCTTTTTTTTTAATTTTTTTCAAGACAGGATTTCTCTGTGTAGTTTTGGAGCATGTCCTGGAATTCACTTTGTAGACCAGGCTNGCCTCAAGCTCACAGAGATCTTGCCTGCCTCTGCCTCCCAAGTGCTGGGATGAAAGGCATGTGCCACCATACTTGGCTCGAGGGAATTCTTATAAATGAAATTAATTCAAAATGAACCATACCGGGGCTGNAGAAATTATTCAACAGTTAAGAGTGTTCCCTATTTTCGTACAGGTGCAGAGTTCAGTTCCCTGAACCCACATTAGGTAGTTCACTACTGCCTGTAATTCACTGCAGGGGTACCCAACACCCTCTTCTGAAACTCTCAGGTAACTAAATAGAAGAGTACATCACAGAAAGAGAAAGACACTCACATAAACATTAAATTAAAAAAAAAAGTAATCTCAAGTGAAACAGAATTAATGAAATTGGTAAATGTTAAAGGATTTTTACTTGAAAGCAGAAGAAATTAGAATAAATTTCCTGAGAGGAATGTTGGGTTATTTCCCTAAAATTGCAGCAAGAGGCAAGGAGATCTGGTTATGTAAAGAAAGTGTTGAGTGATAGTCTGCCACTGGGTTTCTGATTCTACAAGTGATGTTCCTCTACTGCATGTCCCATGACTGTTGTAGTATGAAGGGATTTTCACCCCACATGGGAGGTTCACTCAAGCATGATATTCTTGAACAGCCCCATCCATCCCCTCTCCTTCAGTTTTTCTAATCATGTTGGGTTAAATGAAGTCTCTGCAGACAAGGGTATCAAGGGCCTGTAGATAAAGTTCTAGCAGTTAGTTACCAAGATGGAGAAAGGCTGTGAGTTGATTAATCCTTGAAAGCCTCAGTTTCTTAAGCTACTAAACCAGGTAAATTGGATCATACCCACTGGTCTTGCATATTGCCTTATTATAAATGTGTAATTTACAAAACAGAAAATTGAAAATATTTCCTAAAATTTGCTTTAAAATATTATGCAGAATATGACTATTAAAATGAGAATGATACTGTATCTTTCCTCAAAAGGTTCACACCTTACTCTGAGATTCCTCTAAGTCTATTAGAAATCATAATGTGGAAAGAATTGGCTGTGCCATAAAGGCCAAAATAGATTCCCTGGAGAGCTCTTGCCAGGGTTGCGCAGTTATCATGTTATGACAGGAATAAATGATAGAAATGGAAAGGAGAGAACCTGGAAGAACTTTTGAGAATGTATTCATGAAAACGATGTATATTGAAAATAATCACTCTTGCTCGGAGATTGCAACTGCTCCCTGAGGTAGAGCCTGCAGGACTCCTGCAGATAGCTCAGACCACCACCATCCCCCACCAAATCCTGTAACTCTGAAACCCCACCTCCTACAAGATCCACCCTCCTCAGAGACAGCAAACTGCTCCCTGAGACAGAGACGGCCAATGCTAATTGCAATTGGTGCACTGACTGCACCAAGATCCCTAATTAGACCAAGAGCTCCCATTGGACCAAGAGTATCGACCTGACCAAGAGAGGCCCCTCCACAGACACAGAAACTGCCTGCACCAAGTGGAGGAAGAAATGGGTAGACGCCAGTACAAAAATACAGTCAACAACATAAAGACAAATATGACCCTATCACAACCTAGTGATTCTACATCAGCAAGATCTGAACATCCCAACACAGAAGAAACAGAAGAAATTGTCCTTGAAAATGAAGTTAAGAAGATGATAGAGTCCCTTGAAGAGGAAATGAAAAATTTCATTAAAGAGGAGATAAAAAAAAATTCCCTTAAAAAGGAAATGAGAAACTCTCTTAAAGAGGAAATGAAAAATTCCCTTAAAGAGGAAATGAAAAATTCCCTTATAGAGGAAATGAAAAATTCCCTTAAAGAGGAAATGAAAAATTCTGTTGAAGAGGAAACGAAAAATTCCCTTAAAGGAATGGAAGAAAATATGAACAAAACATTGAAAGAAATCAAAGAAAGCCAAGAAAAAGCAATTAAACAGATGAAGGAAACTGATTCAGATTTGAAAACAGAAATCAAGACAATAAAGAAGACTCAATCAGAGGGAATGCTGGAAATGGAAAATCTAAGTAAATGAACAGGAACTACAGATGCAAGCATAAACAACAGAGTGCAAGAGATAGAACAGAGAGTCTCTGACATTGAAGGCACAATATAGAAAATAGATTCATCAGTCAAAGGAAACACTAAAACCAAAAAAATCATAACACAAAACATCTAGGAAACTTGGGACACCATGAAAAAACCAAACCTAAGAATAATAGGGATAGAAGAAGGGGAAGAATGCCAACTCAAAGGCACAGAAAATATATTCGACAAAATCATAAAGAAAACGTTCCCAACCTAAAGAAGGAAATACCTATGAAGATACAAGAAGCTTACAGAACACCAAATAGACTGGATCCAAAAAAAAGTCCCCTTGCCACATAATAATCAAACCACTAATAATACAGAATAAAGAAAAGATATTAAGAGCTGCAAAGGAAAAAGGCCAAGTAACATATAAAGGTAGACCCATCAGAATAAGACCTGACTTCTCAATGGAGACTATGAAAGCTAGAAGGTCAAGGACAGACATTACACAGACACTAAGAGACCATGGTTGCCAACCCAGACTTTTATATCCAGCAAAATTCTCAATCACCATAGATGGAGTAAACAAAATATTCCATGATAAAGCCAGATTTAAACAGTACCTATCCATAAATCCAGCCCTACAGAAAGCATTAGAAGGAAAACTCCAATCTAAGGAAATTAGATACACCCATGAAATTACAGACAATAGATAATCCCACACCAACAAATACCAAAGAGGAGAAACATACAACACTACCACCAAAAAATAACAGGAATTAACAATCATTGGTCATTAATATCCATTAACATCAATGGTCTCAATTCCCCTATAAAAAGATACAGGCTAATAGAATGGACACAAAAACAGAATCCATCCTTCTGCTGCATACAAGAAACACACCTTAATGTGAAAGATAGACACTATCTCAGAGTAAAAGGCTGGGAAAAGTCTTACCAATCAAATGGACTTAAGAAACAAGCTGGTATACCTATCCTGATATCTAATAAAATAGACTTCAAACTAAAATCAATGAAAGAGATCAGGAAGGACATTACATATGTATCAAAGGGAAAATCCACCAAGATGAAGTTTCAATTCTGAACATTTATGCCCCAAATACAAGGGTACCCGCATTTGTAAAAGAAATATTACTTAAGCTTAAATCTCACATCAAACCCCACACATTAGTAGTGGGAGATTTCAACACCCCACTCTGACGACTGGATAAATCTGTCAGATTGAAACTTAACAGAGAAATAAGGGACCTAATAGAAGTCATGACTCAAATGGACTTAATAGATATCTACAGTACATTCCACCCTAACACAAAAGAATATACCTTCTTCTCAGCATCCCATGGGACTTTCTCTAAAATTGACCACATGCTCTGTCACAAAGCAAATCTCAATAGATATGAAAAAAATGGAAAAACCTCATGCATTTTATCAGACCATCATGGCTTAAAGTTAGATTTTAACAACAACAAAAATTACAAAAAGCCTACAACCTCATGGAAACTGAATAATGTCCAAATGAATCACCAATGGGTCAAGGAAGAAATAAAGAAAGAAATCAAAGATTTCCTAGAATTCAATGAAAATGAAAGTACAACATACACAAACTTATGGGACACAATGAAAACAGTGCTAAGAGGAAAATTCATAGCACTAAATGCCTGCATAAAGAAGATGGAGAAATCTCACTTAGTGACTTAACAGCACAACTGAAAGCTCTAGTACTAGTCAAACTTTCACTATTTGCAGACAATATGATAGCACATAAGTGACCCCAAAAACTCTACCAGGAAACTCCTACAGCCAATAAACTCATTCAGTAATGTGGCAGGATACAAGAATAACTCAAAAGAATCAGTAGCCCTCCTATATAGAAATGATAAAAAGGCTGAGAAAAAAATCAGAGAAACATCACCCTTTACAATAGCTACAAACAATATAAAGTACCTTAGGGTAACTCTATCTAAGCAAGTGAAGGACCTGTATGGTAAGAACTTTAAGTCCTTGAAGAAAGAAATTGAAGATTTTAGAAAAATGAAAAGATCTCCCATGCTCATGGATAGGTAGGATTAATAAAGTAAAAATGGCAATCTTACCAAAAGCAATCTATAGAATAAATGCAATCCCTATCAAAATCCCAACACAAATGTTCACAGACTTGGAAAAAACAATACTCAACTTTATATGGAACAACAAAAAACCCAGGATAGCTAAAAGAACCATGTACAATAAAGCAATGTCTGGAGGCAACATGATTTCTGACTTCAAGCTCAAATATAGAGCCATAGTAATAAAAACAGCTTGGTACTGGCATAGAAATCGACATGTGGACCAATGGAATCAAATTGAAGACCCTGACATTAACCTGCACACATATGAACACCTGATTTTTACCAAAGAAGCCAAAACTGTACAATGAAAAAAAGAAAGTATCTTCAACAAATGGTGCTGGTATAACTGGATGTCAACATGTACAAGATTGTAAATGGATTCATATCTGTCACCATGCACAAAACTCAAGTCCAAGTAGATGAAAGACCTCAACATAAATCCAGCTACACTGAACTTGATAGAAGAGAAAGTAGGAAGTACTCTTGAATGCACCGGTACAGGAGACCATTTCCTAAATACAATACCAGAAGCACAGACACTGAGAGCAACAATTAATGAATGGGACCTCTTGAAACTGGCAAGCTTTTGCAAGGCAAAGGACACAGTCAATAAGACAAAATGACAGTCTATAAAATAGGAAAAGATCTTCACCAACCTCACATCTGACAGAGGGCTGATCTCNAAAATATATAAAGAACTGAAGAAAGTAGACATCAAAATATCTAACAATCCAATTCGAAAATGAGCTACAGAGCTAAACAGAGAATTTTCAACAGAAGAATCTCAGATGGCTGAGAGATATTTGAGGAATTTCTCAACATCCCTAGTCATCAGGGAAATGCAAATCAGAACGACTCTGAGATACCACCTTACACGTATCAGAATGGCTAAGATCAAAAACACTGAGGACAGCTTATGTTGGAGAGAATGTGGAGCAGGGGGAACACTTCTCCATTGATGGTGAGAGTACAATCTTGTACAGCCACTTTGGAAAGCAATATGGCAGTTTCTCAGAAAATAAGGAATCAATCTTCCTCAAGACCCAGCTATACCACTCTTGGGCATATACCCAAAGAATGCTCAATCATACCACAAGAACACATGCTCAACTATGTTCATAGCAGCATTGTTCATAATAGCCAGAACATGGATGCCCCTCAACTGAAGAATGGATCAAGAAAATGTGGTACATATACTCAATGGAGTACTACACAGCAGAGAAAAAACAATGACATCATGAAATTTGAAGGCAAATGGATGGAACTAGAAAATATTATCCTGAGTGAGGTAATCCAGATCCAGAAGGACAAACATGGTATGTACTCACTCATAAGTGGATACTAGATGTAAAGCAAAGGATAACCAGACGACAATCCACAGCTCAACGAAGGACACTAGGAAGGACGCATAGACTGCCCAGTGAGGGAGAACTGGATGAAATCCACATGGGCAGATTGGGGGTGAGGGGGAGGAATGGAAGAGCAACAAGATGGAGGATATGAGCATAGGGGAACGGGAGGTTTGAGTTGCAACAGGGACACAGTAAGAGAGCAAGGAAAGAGATACCATGATAAATGAAGACATCATGGGAATAGGGAGAAACAGCTAGGGAGGTTCCCAGGAATCCTCAAGGATGACCCCACCTTAGACTACTGGAAATAATCGAGAAGAAGCCTGAACTGGCATACTCCAGTGAGTGTTCACATGCATGAATACCCTATCTGTCAACACAGAGCCCTGATCCAGAGACTGATGGAAGCAGATGCGGAGATCTACAGCTGGGCACCAGGCTGTGCTCCTGGAGTCCAGTTGATAGAAGAGAGAGGGGCTTCTATGAGCAAGTGACAACTAGATTATGATGGGAAGGTGTACAAAGATGGCCAGCCAAACTAGTGGAGATGCATGAACTGTTGACCAATAGCTGTGGAGACCCTAGGAGCCCTCTCCCAGAGACAGATAGAAACAGATGCAGAGATCCACAACTGGGCACCAACGC
>LZPO01076159.1:16848-27975 GCA_001675575.1 Neotoma lepida
CGAAGGGGCTTTCTTTGCCCCCCCCCTGCATTGTAGCCCACAATCCACTCTGGTATGTGGAGATCATTTCTCTTAAGGAGATGTAAAGGCACAGAATCACCAGGTGGTTCTATTGATTATTTTAGTAAATGGACTACACCTGCCATTTTACCTTGCTTGTATACCTCCTCAGAATTTAAAAGTATGTTTAGCTCCATGTGGGCACAAGTGTGTGTGATCTGAAAGGATTATGGAGTAGCTGGAGCAATGGCCCAGTGGTTAAAAACATTTTCTACTCTTAGAGANTATCCAGGTTTAGTTGCCAGCACTCACCTGGCAGCTCACAACCACTCGTAACTCCAGTTCTTCAGGACAATGGATTAGAATATGGAGTTGGATTAGAATACGGAGTTTGGCATTCCTTCTCCTCTTGGTCAAGACCACACTCACACACTAAGCCTTGACTAGAAAAACTATCTGGAATGAGGAAAGTTGAAACAATACCTTTTATGGTCTTAGACTTTGATGGGGGGGGCATTGAACAGCAGATGTAGTAGACTGTTCTGCATTGTCGGAAAGCAGTGACTGTAGCTCCCTGTACATCTTAAATTTGGGGGACATAGCATAAGATGACATGTTGGCAACTGAGCTCCGAAAAGCCTTGTAATCTGTGTGCCACATGGCCGTGATGCAAGTCATGGTTTGGTTGGCTGGTACAGAGCACCTCTTCTCTTGTCCACTCTGCTTTGCTCATGAGTTTCTGCCTTGAACCGTGTTCTGGGAAGCGGGAAGGAAATGGATGGCCACCACAGGCAGAAAATATGTATTTTAAAGCCTTGACCCACATTTATCATAGGCACCTGAACTCAGAGAAATGAGGTGATGTTTACAGGGGGATATCGACTAATTCTACTTTATTTTGTTTAATACATGTATTTGAAGTGCTTTTTAAAAAAGGTTTATTTATTTATTTTATGTATAAGAGTGCTCTATCTTCATGTATGGCTTTGTACCAGAAGAGGGCATCAGATCCCATTATAGATGGTTATGAGCCACCACAACTGATTGCTGGGAATTGAACTCAGGACCTCTGGAAGAGCAGCCAGTGCTCTTAACTGCTGAGCCATATCTCCAATCCCTGAAGTGTTTCTTAAAATTATTTTTGAGAATTTCATATATAAGTACTATATTTAATGTTNCTCCCTCCCTTCCAACTCCTTCTATATCTCCCCAATTCTTCTCAAATTCATGGGCTATTCTTTAATTATTAATGTTACATATATATATATATACACATAAATTAATAAATATAACCTGTTGAGTTCATTTAGTGTTGCATATGTATGTACACACACACACACACACACACACATACACATGTACACACGCACGCACACATGCACACAGACAGACAGACAGACATTTAGGGCTGACTGCTTGGGATTGGATAATCTTTCAGGGGCTCATTCCTGGAGAAGACTGATTCTCCATCTCTCAGCAACTGTTGATTTCCTGAAACTCTTCATTTAGGGGTGGGGCCTTATGAGCTTTCCCCTGTGTCAACTGATTCTAAACTTCAAACATTTTGAATGTTTGTTTAGTTTTTATTTTTACTTTTTATTTGTACTTTGATGTATATCNGTGTGTGTCACATGTGTACAGGTACCTGAGAAGGCCAGAGTAGGGTGGCATTGGATCCCCTGGTGGTTATGAGATGCTGGGTGCATGCTGGGA
Organism: Neotoma lepida; assembly: GCA_001675575.1. NCBI lineage: Eukaryota > Metazoa > Chordata > Mammalia > Rodentia > Cricetidae > Neotoma > Neotoma lepida. The sequence goes on from LZPO01076159.1 coordinate 18,562, forward strand.
ACTGAACTCAGGTCATCTGTGAGAGCAGGAAGTGCTCCTAACCACTGANCCATCTCTCCAGCCCCCTCAACATCAAAAACATTTTTAACTTCCTATAATAGATATAATGTTTTAGTGATCTAAACTGTAGTTTGGGGGCAAATATTGTATTTTAGGGTGACCAACTGTCCATTTGGCTTGATTAAAGATTTCTCTGCAATGTGAGACGTTCAGGCANATCAGTGGGGTGGGTGATCAACCTCAGAACAACACAGCATCCTTACGCCTTACAAAAGCTGATGTTTGCCTAGTTAGCACCTCTGTGAGATGGAAGTATTCTCATCACTTGGTGGGTACCTTAGGTACCCAGTGTGCTTTGTCTTTTAGATTGATGGAATATGAGAACCAGTATGTTCAACACCTGCCACATCAGCATCCCTTCTTCCTAGCCTTTCTTTTTACAAGTACAGNGGAAGTGAGAGCTGGTTTAAGAATCACTCGGCCAATTAGAAAGCAGGAGCTCTGTGTGGTTGCTGACCACTTCCTGGAAGGCCACAGCTGCTTGTGACCGCAGGTCTTTCCATGCCAAGGGGAGTGGTCCTTTCAGTTTCCTGGCTACCAAATTTTCCATGACAGGGATCCCTGAGGTCTAGACTTGGCATAACAATCTGAGGTACCCCTGCAGTGGGTCAATGGGACTGTGAAAAGAATGTTTGCTAGCAAGAGTCNTAAGATTTGGGGGTACCCATTTCAGTGCTACCTCTTAAGTACAGTCTGATTAGATAAGCATAGTCTCTGTGGCCCCATCATTTCCCACAGGAAGATGAAGAAGTTGGACTAGTGAAACTTAAGGTTTCCTTCACATTTGAAATCACATTCTCTGCCTTTGTCACTGCCCCTGCCCTCTTGTGGATCTCCTTGAAAAACTATTTTAAGATCTTTTTAAACCTAGATACAAAGGTGTGAGATGAGAAGAAACCAAAGCTATCTGGAAGGCAGACAGACAAAGTTGATAAGCTAGGTCAGCTGAGCACTTCCTATGTACCCAAGACTGACCCTCCCCCATGATCTGGAAACTAAATCTGATAGGAGGCTTTAACTAAGGATCTTATCAATGAAATCACTTGGCCCTGAGCCAATCATCTTGAGAAGAAAAAGAGACATAAAGACGAACATAGAAACAAGAAGAACAACTTTCTTAAAATGAAATTAGAGTCCCATGTTCTCTGACACTAAGAGCTGTAGCTGAAAATCCAGTCTAGAAGTCCTACTAGAAGAGGTGGTCTCAATTCTAAGGGGATTGGTGTTTTGTTCCTGTGAGTCAGGTGGGTCTTTAGACATGGTCCCCAGGGCCCATGTTGCTCTGATAAATTCTGTACTCAAGAATATTAGTTTCTAAAAAATGTTACTAGTATAACTGTAAGTAGATGCCTGTACAATTATGCATGGGATATAAGAGAATGCTTTTGCAAAGGACAGCTTGCGGAATTCCAGAGAAATTGGAACAAATGCATCCACTAGGAGACACCAGTGAGAAAAGACCCAGCAGGNAGTCCAAGAGAGGGGATTCTAGACTCCCCTGAAGCTTATGGAAGGTACCTAATTAAATTCCTCGAATGACATGAAGGCTTAGATGAGGGCCCAAGTGTGGCCCCATCTCCAAGCATCTTATATGGTTGCTCTTGAGCAGTGGTTCTCAACTTTCCTAATGCTGTGACCCTTTAATATAGTTCCTCACGTTGTGGTGACCCCAACTATAAAATTATTTTTGTTGCTATTTCATAACTATAATTTTGCTGCTGTTATGAATTNTAATGTAAATATCTGATATGGAGGATGTATTTTCATTGTTACAAATTGACCTAAAGGGGTTTTGAGCCACAAGTTGAGAACTACCACTCTTGATACTCATTCTGAAGGACTTCTCTAACTCCAGCCCCCTCTTCAATCTAATTGCAAATATATAAAAATATACTCTCTCTCGAATCTCTAACTACAGTCAAATGCTTGTAGAAAAGTATGGGAAGAGTTACAGAAAGCCACTTGCATTTGATGGATGAACTATGATTTAGAATGGGAAGAAGTAAGAGAAACATTTTGGCAGANGACCAAAGGCTATATCGGTCACTTTGAATAGAGTAAGTGTTTTGGAGTCTGGACAAGTTCACATACTTCCTCAAGACAGGAAAACACACTTATTGGGGCCACACTCATCCAATTAGAGGGGAAGCATGCACTCAGACTCTTCTTCTAAAGCTTTTCTTTTTTTGTCTTTCTCTCTCTCCCTCTCTCCCTCCTTCCTTCCCTCCCCACTTCCCTCTCTCCCTCCCTCCCTCTTCTTTCTTTCTTTCTTTCTTTCTTTCTTTCTTTCTTTCTTTCTTTCTTTCTTTCTTTCTTTCTTTCTTTTTTTCTGGCTATTATGGCAGCCTATGAAAATCCTCAGAAATAGTCAGTACTAACTTAGAAATTACTTTGTGTTCCACCAGAGGCACATGGCATGCAATGTTTGAGGTTGTACCTCTATGGCATTTCCTACCCATCCCCGCTTCTAATCATTTCTCATTTGTCAAACATTTCCTCTGACTGACAGGGTACTGCCTCTGAAGCAGCCAGAGATTTCCCAGGAGCCAGTCTTTGTGGCTTCATTACAATAAGTTCATCACTGGAGACCTTGAAAGTGTGTACTCTATCTGTGGAGGAAGAGCTACATCTAAAGGCCAAAGATACTTATACTTAAAGGTAGTAGGATATTCTCTATGGGCCTTTTAGCAGACTAATAATCCCACTTAAAATATTTATTTTATATCTTTACTCTGTGTGTGTGTGTGTGTGTGTGTCTGTGTGTATGTGTGTGTGTGTGTCTGCATACTAGTGTGCAGGTACCCAGGGAGACCAGAGGAGGGCACTGGATTCTTTGGAGCTGGAGTTACTACAATCAGTTGGGAGCTGCCATGTGAGGGCTGGGACCTGAACCCAGGTCATCTGTAAGAGCGGCCAGTGCTCTAACTGCTGAACCAGCTCTCCAGCCCATGATTCTACTTATTTGAAGTGGCTTCAGTTGGTGAGAGCACCTGGAGATTTTCCCAGCNAAAGGAGCCTTTCTTTGTCATAAGTGTTTGCTCCTTTGATGACAGGTGTTGGAAATGTGATTTGGTTGGGTTATTGGGTAAGGAGGATCTAATTTACAGAAACTTATCAGATATAAGATGTTCTATCTTGCTGTGATAAAACACTCACTGTAAATGACTTGGGTGGAAGAAAGGATTTATTTGGCTTATCCTACCATGTACTGGTCCATCACTGAGGATAGTCAAGGCAGGAACTCAAGCAGAAACCTGGAGGCAGGAGCTTAAAACATAATAGATTGTGGAGGGATTGCTGCTTGCTGGCTCCCTTTCAGGCTTGTGTCTGCTACCATTTTTCTACAGCCAAGATCCATCCACCTAAGGATGGNACCACCCATTGTAGACTGGGCCCTCCTACATCAATTAACAATTGAGGTCCCTTCTCCTGAGGCAAGTCTAAGTTTGTGTCAAGTTGACAACTGAAGATAACTATAACAAAAGATGAAANAAAGGATAAATAATCACTTTAATTCATGATGCCTGAGGGCCATAGCAGCCTGACAGTGCCATGCCTCAGTTGCTCTAGTACCAGAGCATAACATAGTCATGTAAAAGTATGGTTGAACCTACAGTTGTGTAGCCTTCGGGGGTTGAGATCTTACCTTGTGATTCTGGGCTGGGTGCTTTCCACCCATCCTNTAATCTGACATCAGTTGGATAATGCAGATGTTCTCATGCCCTTTTCCCACACAGCTGAGACTTAGTGAGTGTCAAGGTTTTGTGGCTCAGCATCATACAACCTGTAAGCAAGGGAGCTGAGATGATGCAAACTCAAGTCTCTTTGCCTTCCAAACTTACACTGCTAAGCTTTCTCCCTAATGTCGTATTGAACCATAAACAAAATGCTTACTAAACATCTGACGACTATAATGAATAAAATTAATCTTCAATATTTAAGAGGGAGAGATAAGGAACCGAGAGTGAGGGTTTCATCCCGTCTTGCTAAAATGAACAAAGATGCGTTGCCCGAGGGAGACTGACTGTCCCTAATTTGAGAAACACTGATGGTGCTGGCTGCATTTGTGNAAACTCACCCTCCACGTTATAATCCAGGGAGTGACAGTGATTGCCTGCCCCTCCAAAAAGCCAGTGACTGAAGGGCAAGTCATTGAGACGAGGAAAATAATTTATTTGGAAATCTTATAGATTGAAGACTATGATGCTATCATCTGCAAAGACCATCTTGCCTTGGCTTCCAGGCACAAGAGTTACACAGGGAGCTGTGGGGAGGCTATGAGCTAGGTGGGCACTGAGGTAACTACAGATCTAGTACTTCTATGACCTGCAGGCCACTGGATGCTCTGAACTCTGTGAATTTGAAGAAATATATGGATTCCCAGGCCTTAGGTCTCAAATATTTTTGGTTTCTTCTCTCAAAGAGTATTTAGCTCTGCAGCTAATTGTTAGGAAACAAAAGGCAGCTTCCCTCTCGAGCCCAGGGGAAGATAGCTAACAGGTGCTCTTCCCAGAGGAGCAAGGGGAGACAGGGAAGAGAAACTTCCCTCTCGAGCTTCAGGGAAACAATTGGTTGGAGAATGGAAAATCTGTTAGGTAGTGTGGGGAAGGCTGATGTAGCTGTTGCTTTCTTGAGAGCTAGGGAGTTATGGTGATTCACAGGAGCCTGCACTTGATTGGGCCTCTCAATCATCCATTGAGAAAGAGGCCCAAGGCTTACAAGGCCTCACCCTTTCCCAGTGATATGTGAATGGTTAACGGTACCTGGGGAAGACTTTNCTTCAGTACTGTAGCTGCCCAGCAGTTTCCTGTGCTCTTGAAAGTAACCACTGATAGCCCCGTTGTTTCACCAGGCTAGACCTGAGTAGAATCACTNCTTTAATCTGTCATTGATCGCATGTCTAGGGTGAACAGACATTTGTTTGTTCTCTTCCCAGGAAAAGTTCACACAATAGGTAGCTTCAGTCATGAGTGTCTTTTACTGNAGAGTTCATTGGGAACCAACAACCTATCCTTCAGCTGTGTGATGTAGGAAATGAATGGCTTTTATAACTGACCAGAAGCAAGCGGAGCTGGAGTGTTTACCCAGCTCTCCCCTCAGTGTGGGGAGAATCTCAGGAGAAGATTGGCAGAGACATCACAAAGCTGCTGGGAAGTCTTGTTCACTTAGTGGTTTCAATGAGCGGCCCCNACAGGCTCTTATATTTGAATGCTTGGTCATTANGAGCAGCACTACTTGAGAGGGATTAGGAGGTGTGACCTTGTTAGAGGAAGTTGTCACTAGGGATGGCCTTGGAAGCTTTAAAAGCTCAAGCCAGACCCAGTCCTCTCTTCCTGCTGCCTATGGATCCAGATGTAGAACTCTCAGTGACTTTTTCAGCACCATGTCTGCCTGCAGGCTGCCATGCTCCCTGCCATGATGACAATCATCTAAACTTCTGAAACTGTAAGCAAGCCCCAATGAAATGCTTTCTTTGATGAGTTGCTATGGTTATGATGTCTCTTCACAGCAATAGAACATTGACTAAGACAGTGTGTGCTTAGGTGAAGATAGGAAAAGGACAGAGACAGAAGGCATGCTATGTAGATTTCTATGCTTCCTATATGCTGGCCCTCTGTGGGCAGGTCCCTCAAATATTGAGCTGTACAGTTCTCTGCAGAGTGGACAATATGGCATTCCGAGAGTTATATTCNGAGAGTGACAATTAAATGAAATAATGACTTGGGGCAGTGTCCAAACCATCAGCCATTATGCAAGCTAGTTAATGCTTCAGGTAATATTTTATAAACATTAATGTTTCAAGGATCAGTACACATAAATGTTCCAAGACTGGCCCCANCTCAGGATCTTCAAGCTTGTCCTTCCTGTGTCCATGCCACTCTTCTTCCAGAGTCCTATATAGTGACCATGACTCACTCAGATCTCAGTTCAATGCCATCTCTGTTGAAGAACTTTCCTATCTACCCATCTGAAGAAAAATATTTTAGTATGATTTCTCATTTTTTATCTTTATAAATTTAAAAATCAATTTGAAATTAATTATTTATGTGTCTGTTTGCTCTTATTCTTCCCTGGTTTCTATTTGAATTTAGCTTCTTAAGGACTGNGGACTTTTCTGTTTTATTTGTTGCTAAGCAACCAAGACCCACATTGGTACTACCTGCTCACAAGGAAATATAAGCCATGTCGATAGCTAAAAGTGTTCTAGTTAGCCCCATCAGCAACAATAAAAAGAAAAGGGAAATTAATTTTAATGATGCATTTTGTCTGCTCTGCTACTCATACACAGTATCATATCCACATGCAATCAATACAAAATTGCAAATGAGATGGTTTGCATCTATTCTGTCTCCTAAGTCATGGCAGTCTAATGTGTCTTTGATACAGTGCACCTCATATATTCAGTGGTTACTNCTGTCAAATGGCTGCCATGTTGCACAGGGCATGCTTACTAACCTAGCATGACCAGGTAGTCTGTATTTACTGAACACACATATAAGAAAATATTTTTTTAGGGGAGGGGCCTAGAGTGTCTCATTTTGTATGAATTCTTCTAAACTCTTCGTTTTAAAATCAAAGAACCTTAGAGATGATTCTCATGATGTAGTTGCAGAAAACCTTTTGCCTGGAGCGTGTCCAACTCAAAAGTGGCAGGGACACACCAAAAACTGATGTTCCTCTATTCTAAAGCAGGTACTGTTATCAAATACTCAGATCTAAAGATTTAAAAGTGTCATCTGTGGCATTTGCAACACCATTTGGAATCTCCTCCTTTCTTTGTTTTGTAGTTTTGGGGTTTGAAGATCCAGCCTCACCCATGCTAGGCAAGTGGTCTACCACTGAGGCTATGTCCCCACACATTTTTAATTTTTATTTTGAGACAATGCCCANTAAGCTGTCCATGTTAGCCTTGAACTTGCTCTGTAGCCATGAATTTGCTGTCTTTTGATTCAGCCTCCTGGGGCAGAGATTAGGGGCTTTTACTACCAGGCTTGATATTGTCTGGCCACATCAAATGGTGACACATCATCCTCCTTGACTTCATTTCTAGAGTTTGACATTAAACAAGGGATTGGGCTTTAGGTACCATCGTTGTGGGAAATCATCATTCACACCTTGTTNAATTAAATCGCTGAATTCAGATCCCTGANAGTTTCCCAAGAATTTTGACTAAAGCCTAAACAGATCATTTTCTTCNGAGGAGTTTATATTCCAAATCACCCATACACCTGCAGACCACGTGGGCAGGTTACTCATATCCTGCCTGTCTGGAATCTTGGGGAAGGCAAGTGGTGGCTCTGGAGAGGCTGGAGCATTGAGTAACGGTGTCTACAGGAAATCAGCACCAGACAATTAATTTTTACAGCATGATTCCCGTGCTTGCAAGTGCTCTATTAAAATTATGCATTGTTAATTGATACTTCTGAGAATTAGAAGCAAAGACAAGTTTGGCAGAAGGAGAGGAAGAAAGAAAAGAAAAAGACACCTCCGTTACACACTTCATGTTGACTTCCCATCTCACAGTTCAGTGGAGAGGGGGAAATCAGAGCTCAGTACAGCAACCCTATTAGAGATGAAAAATTACCACACCCTTGTTTGTATGTTTTAAGCCATGAACATCAAGGATTGCACTCTGAGATAATGAGTTCTTGCTGGGCCAACAGAAACAACATACACGTTGTCAGTCTTTTATTTCTGAAGCTCTCGGGGCAAATAATTGAGAGTCCCTGGGCTGCATGTGTGCTGGCTGATTAAATTCTCTTCTGGTATCTATCTGCAAATCTAGACCAGCAGAGAGTATGGGATCAGTGACAGCTCCCCTGCAGTGCCAGGGGAATGAGAGGAAAGAGAGGAGACCACAGCTGATGCCTGTGTCTCCTAGGCATGGGCTGCACTGTGCTATGGGGTGGAGCCGGTTGACAATGGATCTTAAAAGTGAGAAGTTCTTTAGTTTAGAGGAAAAAAATCTCTATTCTCCATGTTTCTTGGTGTGTTTAAGTTGTTGTTTCCTGGTTATTACCCATTGGCTTCTTGCTTCATTCTTTTTNAGAAAAAAGACTGGTCTCATCAATGCGGAGTCACAGTCTCCGTAACATGACTGGGAAAACGAGGAAAGATGAACACTGTAGACATTTGTCATATCAAGCAACAGTGACAGTGACAACACAAGGCTGGTTCTCAGAGACTCCTTGTGACTAGCAAGGAGACAAAAAAGATCTCTTTTAAAAACAGAGGGAGTGGGTTAGAATCCTGAGTGCTATTAACCAAACTCTGAATACTTTTGTTTTCAGTTGGGCACTTCAGCTTAGCTGTTTTCAACACTGAGGCCATACTTTCAACTTATCAATTGTTCATGATTCACTGAATCCTTGTCTGATCTCAGTGAGCCTGGCAATGGGTAGACATTTGGAAGAAGAGGACTCAGCCCTCGATGTCTACCAGTGCACAGCTTGTGCAGTTAGGAAGGGCTTAGGGCACTGGTTCTGAACCTGCGACCCCCTTTAGGGTTGAATGACCTTTCACAGGGGTCGCATATCAGATATCTTGCATATCAGATATTTACAATACTATTCGTAACAGTTGCAAAATTACAGTTATGAAGCAGCAATAAAATAATTTTATCGTTGGGGGTTGTATTATGGGAAATTAATTGTATTAAGGGCTGCAGTGTTAGGAAGGTTGAGAACCACTGGCTTAGGGCTTTGCAGCTGGAGGGCCGGGCGGGGGCCGGGGGCCGGGGGCCGGGTGGAGCGGAGCGGAGCAGAGCGAGGTGGGGCAGGGCGATCCTAAGGTAAAGATTACTCTTTTCTAGCTCAGTGTCTTCATTTGTAAAGTGGGATAATCTTATACTGCATCTGAAAGACTTGCCGTCAGAAATAACGAGAAAATGCGTGTCAAACTTCTGCTATGTTCTAAATGCTCAACAAGCAGTGTGTGCATTATTGCAATTTTCACTGAGTCAAACTGCCTGTGTCAGAGAATAGAGTGATTGATGTCTATGCATCGAAATGAATGTGTGTTTCTTGTATATTACAATGTGGGGCCATTCTTCATTTTAATTGGGTTTGCTTTTCAGACTCATGTAAATCTGAATTGGATGTGCACAATATTTGGAACTAATAAAGCTCACTCTTATTTATTTTCTTTTGTGTATGAGTATGCGTGTGTGTGTGTGTGTGTGTGTGTGTGTGTGTGTGTGTGTATGTCCCTGTCTCCCCTCTTGTGAGCACCATGGTGTGTGTGTGGGTGTGTGTCCCTGTCTCCTCTCTTGTGAATGACTTCCATGGTGTGTGTGTATGCGTGTGTTTGTATCCTCATCTTCCCTCTTGTGAGTGACTGCCAGTGTGTGTGTGT
>LZPO01076159.1:29172-54352 GCA_001675575.1 Neotoma lepida
TTTTTGTGTGTGTGTGTGTGTAGATCAGAGAGGACACCTTGCAGGAGTCGGTTTTCTCTTTCTTCCATGTGCGTATCAGGGATTGAACTCAGGTTATCAGGCTTGGTGGCAAGCCCCCTTACCCAATGAGATGTTTTGCTGTCAGTTTACATTAAAAAAAAATGTTTACCATCCATTGTTGGGTTGGAGATTTTAATTCTAAGAATCCTACCTGGAGTCTCTGATCTTGTGCAGGAGGCAAAGCAGAGCAGCTCCTGGCAGCCCGTGAGCCACAACACTGGAGTTTCTCCTTGTACATGTCTGGTAGTTAGCAGACTTGACAAATAGCAAGGAATGTTTTCCAAAGACTTCTTCAAAACAAGCTACCCTGTCCCTGGTGGAGTTGGCTGATTCCTGTTTTTCAAACATGCAAAGAAAGAAAGGTTTGGCGGGAGTTAACTTCTGCAGGTTGCCAAAAGGGAACGTCCTAGAGCCATGTCGCTGGGCAGGTGTAGGGTCCACAGGAAAGCATTCTCTTATGCTTGCCTATGTCAAAGTTATTCTTCTATGTAGCTTTTTTTTTATCTCACCCTATCATTCAAATGTAAGACTACCCTTCTCCACCCAGAATCCACAGACCCAATTTTTTTTTTTTGTCCTTAGTAAGACCTAGTTCAAATTCACTATGCCATAGGGTATTTAGGGTGGTGGTGGCTGGAAGAGTCCACCTAAAAGCAGGCTGTAGCAAATGTATTATGTAGAGAGAGCAGAAGAAATGTGACCTTAGAGCATTATCCAAATAGCTAAGTCGTCTGCTTTACAATAGTACTAAATACCAGCAGTTATAAAGGCCAATACCAAAAGGCTTCTCTTGTGGGGGTGACCACTCCCCAGAATTACTCTCTTGAGGCATCATCTTGTTTCTATAGGATTTAGCACTGGATCTACAGTAGAACTGGTATGACATGTTGTTATAGCGATTTAACCGTTTCTTCCTCACCCAGACCATGTAGTCCTTAAGGACCATGCCAGTGTCTGAGATACTTTCGTATTCTCAGTGCTGACATAAGGCCCAGAGTAAGTGTTTGTCTGAACTAGTCAAAAAAAAAAAAAAAACAAAAAACTCAGACTTACCCTCTTCACATTCTTCATGTAGTTACCTTCTTATCGTAATGACTATATAGCCCTTGGTGTTCAGAATAAAATTTGCATAACTTTGCATATTATAATTAGTGATTTAAAAATTGAAAAATTATATGGGTCAAGTTTTAGTAATGAAATAAGGATGATCTGAGGAAATTAGGGGTCTTTAGAAGAGTAGGCACTGAAACAGGCATTTATGGAACTCCTGATACTTCTTCTATGAGAGCTTGAAGATTAAGGGTCCCAAGGCCAGGTCTTGGTTCCATCTGTCTCCTCCATCACAGAAAGTGGCCATGGGCAACTTTTCAGAAACTCATTTTCACATGTATAAAATAAGTATCACGAAAAACAAATGTACAAACATGGTGTTTAGTGGCATTGTTACAAATGATTAACAAATTTTGAAATTTGCCATATAACTACTTCAGATATTTANATAGTATAGTTCAATTTAGATAACAAGATGCAATGTAATAAGCTTACTTCTCTCATTTGGAAAACAGACATCAAAGTCTCCATGAGATCAAACTACAGAAGGCAGTTCTACAATGGAGAATTTTCCCATGGGCTTTGTCCTAGTGAGCTTTACTTGCCAACTTGACCCAGCCTGGAGTCGCCTGAGAGTAAAGTCTCTTCTGAGAAGTCACTCAGATCAAATGGCCTGTGGGAGGTTTGTCTTGATTATTAATTGATATAGAAGGGCCCAGCCCATTGTGGGCGGCACCATCCCTAGGCCCGTGGTCTTGGGTTATATAAGAAAGCTAGCTAAGCACAAGCTTGTGTGTGAGTAAGACAATGAACCAACCAGTGGCCTTCTTCTGCAGTTTTGTTTCAAGTCCCTGCTTGAGTTCCTGCCCTCACATCAGTCAGTGATGGACTNTGAGCTGGGAAGGTAAGNCCTCCCCTCCTCTAAGTTGCTTTGGTCNCAGTGTTTTATCCCAGTAACAGAAAGGGAAGTAGAAAAGCAATTGGCTTGTTGGTTCACTGAAATANAAACTTGGTGATGGATTGCAGTGATGGTTATGTTGAAACCGAGGGGATGCTTTCTATGTTGTTTTAAGCAATAATGTCCAGACTATGAAGATTTTGGTAGAATTATTATTCTTCTGAACATCGGTTCATTTGAATGAAACCCCATTATTTGATGTGATTGCTATTGGTCAGCAAATCTGCCAGTAAATTTAAAACAGAATCACAAAAGACATATTATAGATATTCATATTGCACACCTATATATGTGTGTGTGTGTGTGTGTGTGTGTGTGTGTATAGGGAAGAGGTCATCCTTAAGTCTCCTTCGTCTGGAGGCAGCCATCTTGTGTTCTGAGACAGGGTCCACTCCTAGGCCCCAAAGCTCACTGATTTGGCTAGACTAGCTGGCCAGGGAGTTTCAGGGATGCTCCTGTCTCTGGTTGCCCAGCTCTGGGGTTAGAAGTGCACCATCATGGCTGGCTCTTTACATGGGCGCTGTGATTAAACTCAGGTTCTCATGCTTGTGAGACAGTGTTTACTGACTAAGCCAGCATCCCAGTGCCTTGTGCTTTAGGTTAGCATATGGAGTATCAGGTTCCTCCAGGCATCTTTGTAGCCTGGCAACTCTTGATTAAATACTGGTGTTTCCTCCCAGAGCAGGTGTAGGGATCCCAGGACTCAGTCCTCTCCCTGTATAAACCGGGCTCATCATGCTTATTCTGCTACTGCTACTGATTTCAATTTTAAAGACAGATCTAACAGCTAAGGACAATGTGAAGCTGTTGGAAGGCNGACTCGTCCNTAATTTTTATCACCTGTTCCATTCTTTCATAGCTATAGAGCATCCACACCTAACTCAGGTTTTCTTTATGGCTTATTTTCATCAATTCTTTCTGCAGTAACTATAGGTTTACCTAGGAATGGAATATTCCCTTTCCATACCTGTATTCATCAGTCTGTATAAAAATGTAATTGTAAAAAATATTATATAATTCTAGTTTCGAGCAAAGAGACATAAGCTTTTTTGAGCAGAACACAGCCAACTCAGAACACTCATGGAACCTGTGTGCAGGGATTCTAGAAAATTGCCTACTAACATGTCCAGTGGGTTGTCAATCAAATTCTTACAGAGAGANTAGAGACCACAGCCCAGGTCCATTAAGTAGAGCTATTTGGGAACATCTCCTGGNTTTAATCTTGAGAGCTAAGATCCCTTCTGTGGTCCAATTTTTTTGATAATTAGAAATGCTTTGAGGGTCTGAGTTTTTTGGCCTTTAAACTGTTTTAAATGTGTATAACCCCCTCTGTTAGGTGAGTTCAAGGCCATTCACTTTAAGATGTTGCTTCGTGTTTGAATTTTATCTTTTGCCAGACTCTTCCTTCTTTCATGATCTCTAAGGTATAAGGCCCAGTGAAAATATTAGTTTAATTTTAAAGTTCAGTGTAAATGAAGGGCCCTGACAATCATATCCAGAGAAACAATGTCTGCCAAATACTTGCTGAGGCAAACCACCAATAATGTCCTAAGACTCGGCTGCGTAGCTGTGTCCTAAATCCTCCTGAGTACTCAAGCTTTCAGAATGCTGCGTGACACTTAGATTGACTTGATCCTGACAGCTGTCATGCTTACATAAAGCTGATTTTTCTGTCAGTTCATATAAGTCTCTGCTGGACTGATGATAATATTAATATTTTCTTTATGTACTTATGTGCACACACCCTCGCTTAGATATATGAGTGCACATAGTCAAAAATGAAGTCCTTAAAAAAACAAAGACTTCAGTAGTCTTTGCTTACATTAGGATCTCATGTTTCAAAGGATTATGAAATAAATATGTCTGGTGTGGAGGAGATAAACAGAAAGACTGGTGTTTATAAATTTTATATAGGGGCTGGAAAGATGGCTCAGTAGTTCTAGAACACTTGCTGCACTTACAGAGGATGTCTGCTCATTTTACAGCACCCACATCTGAAGNCTCATAACCACCTGTAACTCCAAGTCTAGAGGATTTGGTGCCCCCTTCTGGCCTCCACAGTCACCTACACTCAAGAGCGTACACCTACACACAGATACACAAGTACACACATAAGTAAATAATAAAATAAAAANTTTTAAAAAATATTGACCTACCTAATCTGATTACTTTTTAACTCCCACTGTCATTGAGAATGGTGAAGTACATATGTAAGCATGCAGAGGTTTTGTTTGAGGTATCTGGAATTGAGAAATATCTCCCAGATGACTGTTTAAATTTTAATGATAGCATTCATTTCTTAAAGAACTATTATTTTTTGGGAATGATTTTTAAAAATCATGATTATCTACAGTGTGATAGATTAGATGAGTTTAAGTTTAGAAAAAAAATTTCCCTGTCTAGTATTTTAAAAGTTTGGACTTTTTACAGTGAGACACGGGATGACAGTGGATTCCTGTGAGTGCCAGGGCTGAGGAGCAACTTCTCCTACCTATAGGACCTTCCCACCTCATTCCCTTCTGGTCCCCACCTCCGATCCTCTCACAGGACCAGTAATTTTGTGAGTACCTCTCTCCTGTCTACAGGTGACTTCAAAGTCTTTCTCACTACATACTGATCTAGAAGGACTGGTTTCTCCATTTAATGAATGATTTCCTCTGTTGTCTGCACGAACATTTTCAAAGGCTGTTGTATGTCATTGTAGCCTTCTGAGATCAGGCAAGTCAGAAGGCACATCCTCCAGACACGAAGAAGGCCAGATCTTTTAATGTACAGCTGGAGTGAAGATACAGTATTTTGCAAACACATCAAATCATCAGATGACCTCCCTCAACCAAGGTGTATATGATCAACTACTGTTTTATTTTTTAATCTCATTGTCTGTGTGTGCGTGCATGTGTGTGTGTGTGCATGCCTGTATGCATGTATGTATGTGTTAGTGGGGTACATGTGTGTCACAGTGTGCATTTTGAGGCCCTTTGCCTTCCACCTTGTTTAAGACAAGGTCTCTTTGTTGTTCACCACTGTGTATGCCAGGCTAACTGGCCTGTGAACCTCTAGGGACTCCCACTTCTAGAGTAGGAGTGAAGATCCCAGCTATCTGTGCAAACACTGGTATTGCAGATGTATGCAATGATATCCAGCTTTACATGAGTTCTGGGAATCCATGTCCTCATGTCCATGTGACAAGCGCTCTGTTGTAGAGTCATCTCCCCTGCTCCATGAGCATCTATCTTTTATCTACCCTTCATANTCCTGGGCCTCCTGATTGGCTAGTTTGCATAGGAGCTGACTTTCTTAGAGACAGCTCTGAAGTCCCAGAGCAAGCCCAGTATGGATTTCTTTTACTGTTTCTCTGATTTAAAATATTTTAGTTAACTCATAATAATAGACCATATTCATGGGATATGACATGATATATTTCAATGCATATGAGGAAGATATAATAATCACGTCAGCGTGATTAGTCTTCTACCACCTCAGATGTTTGTCTCTTCCGAGAACATAGGAAACCCTCTTGGTTGTTTTGCAGTGTAGAATTGGATGCTGTCACAGGTAATTACCATATCTATCTCCTTAAACATTTATCTTTTNTTTGTGTTGGGAACATTCCAGATCCCTTTTTATTTTGAAATATAGAATTAACATTGTCAAGCATAGTTATCCTACTGTGCTGTGTTGCACCAGAAGTTACCCCTTCCCAGGGGCCTGGAGAGATGGCTCGGAGGTTATGAGCACTGGCTGTTCTTCTAGAGGTCCTGAGTTCAATTTCCAGCAACCACATGGTGGCTTACAACCATCTGTAATGAGATCTGGTGCCCTCTTCTGGGGTGTGTATACGTAATAAATAAAGAAATCTTTAACACACACACACACACACACACACACACACACACGCACATACATGTGCACACACACACATATAAGAAGTTACCCCTTCCCACTCAAATGCACCCTAATTCTTGCTTTTTACCCAGAGTTCCTGAAATACTTCAGCAAGCTGCCCCTGTCCCTGAGATGTGCTGACGGTGTTTCTCTAGTGTACTTGCAGGAGGAAAAGGGGATAGGGTTGGAGGTGACCCCAACTTCAGAGGGGTTTGAGGACAAAGAGCAAGGATGTTGGAGTGGGAGTTGGAGAAAGAATGATAGGAAAAATTAGGCCAAGGGTTATACAACGGAGACACAGCTGAGAGTGGACATGAAGACTGAAACCAGAAAAAATAAAGTAAAAAGGAAGTTTTATCATCATTTATGTCCAATCCATTGTTCAGCCTGAGAATTCGCTTCTAATGGAAACAAAATATGGGACCTTTTTTGATCCCTAGAATATGTACAGGCCCGAAGAGAAAAGGAAGAAATACTTCTTGGAAAATACACCTTTATTCTCTTTTCCATAGAACATTTCACACTTATGTTTGGTCATTAGTAAATGCAAGGACAAACTGGCTAGTCAGAGCCTTACACTCCGGAAGCTTTTAATCCTTACATTCTTTTAGTCTGAAGATTGGCAGATATGTCTCAAGGAGATGCCAGCATTGCCAAAGGCATTCCTTGCCCCAGAGAGGGGACCTGTACCCCAATTAGTGTATGTGCTGAAATCTCCTGAATAAACCTGTGTAGGAAGAGGCTGAGGAGGCAAATGCAGTTTCACTGCATTGAGTCTGAACAAGCAANGGACCTGTAAAATTCTGATACAAATAAAGCATTCCTCCTAAATCATGTTATTTGTCTCTCTTTCAAAATTAAGTCTGTGAACCATTTAACTTTGACCTGGGCTCTGAACTCTGGATTTTCAACTTTCAAGATTTGACGGCCTAGGTTATAGATGATTGAACTGGAAAGGATTTAGGGATCTGTTATTATACCTTGAGTGTGTGGCTGAACAATCTCCTGCAGGCTACCATGAAATGTATTAGGTACTGCATTACATTTTTTCTTTTATTTCTCTAAACTTCCTTTATCTTGTGTCACAATGGGATAGCTACTCTTATCTCTGAGGTAATAAGAATAATCTTCTTGGTTTTGAGCCAAGTTCTCTATATAGCCCAGGCTAGCCTGGATTGTGCCATTCTGCTTCAGTGTCCCAACCACTAGGCTATAGGCATGTACTACACTATCAAGCCTGGCTTATCACAATAATCTTATACTTTTTCTGTGCTTGTTGGTCCTTGTCAAGTTGACACCAACTAGAGTCACTTGGGAAGAGTGAACCCCAGTTGAAGAATTGCCTCCATAAGATAGGTCTGTGGGATGCTTTCTTGATTTGTGATTGATGTGAGAGGGCCCTGCCCAGTGTGGTGTGGGTACCACCCCTGGGCAGGTAAGAGAGGTAGTTGAGCCAGCCAGAAGAAGCAAGCCAGTAGACAGCATCTCTTCATGGTTATTGTTTCAATCATCTGCTTTGAGCTCCCGTCCTGGCTTCCCTAGATGATGGGCTGTCACCTGTAAGACGAAATAAAGCCTTTCCTTTTCCAGTTGCTTCTGGTCAGAGTATTCTATTAGAGACATATATTTGTTTCTGTGGTGGTTTGAAAGAAAATGGCTGCCATAGGCTCATAGGGAGTAGCACTATTAGGAGGTGTGGCCTTGTTGGAGTATGTGTGGCCATGTCAGAGGAAGTGTGTCACTGGGGGGTGAGTTTTGAGGTTTCAGAAGCTCAAGCCAGGCCGAGTGTCATGTTCCTTGCTGCCTGGTGAACCAGATATAGAGCTCTCAGCTCCTTNTCCAGCATCATGTCTGCCTGTGCTTTGCCACTATGATGATAATGGACTAAACCTCTGAACCTGTAAGGCANCCCTGATTAAATGTTTTCCTTTATAAGAGTTGTTGTGGTCATGGTGTCTCTTCACAGCAATAGAAACCTTAACTAAGGCAGTCTCTGAGGTGGTTATTTCTACTTCAGCTTCCCTCTTTTTCATGTTACAGACTTTCTGTATTTCCCCCTTTTTCATGTTACAGACTTTCTGTATGTTTCTGGTAGCTACCTTTTCTCTTCTGACAAAGAATGAGAGCTAGAAAAGCCTTTAAAGTCTGTCAGCATAGAGAAGACTTGTGAGTTGCTGACTTTGAAACTTGGTCACTTACGGGATTTCAGAGAAGACAGAAATAAAGATGTGTGTTCAATCCACAGTTTGTCCAGATGTGCTTTTTGCTTTCTTCCCCATCTACCTTCTACTGTATTCAAGCCATTTTCAGGGACCCTGCTGAGATGATGGACTTCTTTTCATCATAAGCAATTTGGGGAAAAGCATTATGGGAACGACCTAAAGTCACAGTGAGCTACGTGGTCATCAATCTTTACCTGAGGCTGAGGCTTTAGGTTAAGGTGACATCAGCAATTACTAGGTATCTTCTACTTAATTCAAGATATGCACACATGGTCCAGTTACCTAAAGCCAAGTAAATAAGCCTATAAAAGTACCCCTGAGTGCTCAGCTCTGTGCATGCCCCTGCTGTGGCTACTACTGCTCATTCTATTACTTTTAATGGAATTCTGAGTTAGCTCAGTATCAAATTGATTAACGTCCTTTGAGGTTGAAAGTCAGAGTTTCAGCTAGGCTCACTCCCTTTGGTCATCATAAAATTTCTGAAGATACTAGCATTACCCAAAACTCTTTTGTTTAGCCTCAAACTGTCCCACACTGTGCTTTCTCTAGCAGGGGTGCCATGCATGTGTGTAGTTTCTGATTCTGACAGTTCAACTCTGATCGGTGTAACTGTAATCCTTCAGATTTTGAGCAGAAATGTCTGGCTTAAATTTGGGAGGTAAGGATCNGGCACCAAGTGACATGTGTCCGGAGGGAGAGTCTGAAGTCAGATCTAGGTTCCGAGAAATAAGGCACAGTCCTTGTGACTTTCTGTCGTGTCCCTGACAGGCAGTGTCTGTTGCTCCCCAGAGGATGTTGTTACGGGGACAAATGAAAGGAGTAGTGGCCAACTCCCTAAGTTAGAGCTTCTTCCCTGCCCATCCCAAGACTGCTCAGGAAGGAGCGTTGTATAATCTCTCTTTTGCCAGAAGTAGATGGAGTAGGTGCTGAGTTTTCTGTCCACCTATCTATTTTGGGAGCTTCCTTTTGACTATAGGAAGGATATCATGGCCTTGTTTCTGAACAAAAAAAAAAAGGTGGATTTTAAAACGAGACTCACGT
The DNA here is from genome assembly GCA_001675575.1 of Neotoma lepida. Taxonomy (NCBI): domain Eukaryota; kingdom Metazoa; phylum Chordata; class Mammalia; order Rodentia; family Cricetidae; genus Neotoma; species Neotoma lepida. Next base: position 38,389 of record LZPO01076159.1, read on the forward strand.
GTAGAATGTCAATTACAATCTACAGATCTATACGTATAAGGTGATTACAGTTAGCAATGATAGATTGCATTACTTAAGTTTTGTGTGAGTGTGCGATGCATGTATATGTGTGTGGGCACACATGTGTCACTGTGCCAGTGTGGAGTCAGAAGACAACCTGCTGGAGTTGGTTCTCTCCTTCAACCACATGGGTTCCAGGGATTGAACACATGTTATCAGCCTTTGTGGCAAGCACTTTACTTACTGAGCCATTTCTCTGGTTCCTGTATTTCATTTTTAAAAAATTGATAACAGAGAAAATCTTTAAAGGCTCTCATCTCTTGAAAAATGCTGAGAGATGATATAAGAGATGATATATACATATATATATACATTTGCTCATTTTAACTATTTTATGGTTATGTATTGAAAACAAACACGATAAACACATGTAATTTGTATTTGTTCATTAAAATAAGCAAATGAGTAGGAAATCAGGAAGTACATGACTGTACCGTAAACATGCACAGATTGTGTGGGTTTCTACACTCAGGCCTCATTACTCCCATTAATTGCACTCTGTACCCAGAATGCACACTGGCAAATGTGGAATTACCACTCCCAGGAAAACTCAGTGCTGAGCCTCTGTGAGCTTTTGGCTTGATTATGTCTGTCTTGTGATCACGATGGAAGCTTGCTTTATATAATAATTAATTTAATATGTCCTGTGAGTTTTTTAACATTTAATACATACTGTAACTCTTGAACATGATCCAGGTCTCAAGGAAGTGTCTCTAGTACACGTAATTTTTTTTCTATAAATCACATCTAGCCTTCGCATGCTAAAATATCACAGAATACTACATCATACTGCTTTATTTTATTTGCATTTATGTGTGTGTGTGTGTGTGTGTGTGTGTGTGTTTACATGTGTGTAAATGCCTGTGGAGGCCAGAGCAGGGTGTTGGATCTCCTGGAGCTGTGGTTACAGGTGATTGTGAGCCGCCCTACATGGGTGCTGGTAACTGAACCTTGAATTCTCTGGAAGAGCAATGTTTGTTTTTAACTGTTGAGCCATCTCTCAGGCCCCNGGTGGGAGACGCTTTAAATATGCAAATGACCACCCCAAATAACAAAGGTATAAAAANTGCTACCCAGAGGACAGCAAGGATTCTGTTCACTGTGACAGCTGACCAGAAGACCGAATCCCCAGCCTAGCTGCTCTTCTCAGGTGGTAGTGAGAGACAGCCACTCAGCTCATGCTTATCTCGTGNTTATAAAAGTACNTGGATATTGATATAAGGGCAACAATCTAACACATAGGTAAATTTGCAAATACAAAATCCAGAAAACAAGAATCATGGATGTGTGTGTGTGTATGCATGTAAGTGTATGTACATGTGTATATGTGTTTATGTAAATATATGTGTGTGGGTATGTGTGTGTATGTACATGTGTGTGTGTATGTGTGTGTATGTACATGTGTGTGGGTATGTGTGTATTTATGTATATGTATATGCATATGATGGACAAACACCAAACAAAAAGTTTAATGCCCCCAATTGGGAGACCTCTTAGTCTCACACATGCATGTTGATTTACAAGCACAATGACAACCTTTGACCCAACAGCTCTCCTCCTGCCAGCTATGGTGGCCTGTGTTTTCCATCAGTCTCCAGGTTTCTTTTGCACTGTCACTGTCACTGACATTTTAGACTGAGAATGAGCAGGCATCTTGAATTCACTCAAGGCCACTTCCTGCCTGGGACAGAGATCTGAAACTCTAGTTCCAAGGCTGTGGTTCCAGAATCTTCTGCTGCTGGGCTATTGAGTCAGCGTGCATTAGCAGGTTTTGANCCACTCTAGCTCTCTGTTCCAGTGTATGGCATTCATAAAAATCTACTCCGCTCGAGTAGATCCTGGCCTTGTCACATGACACATGACCTGGATCTCTAAGGAATCACGAAGGCTGGTGTTACTGTGAGGGAAAAATGCTACAGAGAGGCTCATAGGGGATCCTAGGGGANCATAGTCACCCATCCCATGGATAAGCAAAATAGTCAACACTTTCAGAATTTGATAGACATTAACAAATTTGAGGCAACAATAAATGTTTAATATCNGCTACCAGATTTATTCTGAAAGTTCTTTTCTGAGCGTTTGTTTTGAATGTGGCCAAAGGATGGTTGATGTTTCGTAATTTCNTGTTGTGGANAAAAATTATACGGGGAGGGAAGGAGAGGAAAGCTCACTTTAATCCTTTTATCTTTTAATTTCCATGTGGAGCAAAGCATTGACTGAGGACCGACCCTGGTAGGAAGGCCTGATTGCATGACCTCAGCTGAGTCACACAGCTGCTGGTCCTCAGAGACACATCTCCACACCATCGGGATAGCTTCTGCAGACAGGGGAAAGCCATCCAAATGAGTTCTGTGGGAAAAAGAAAGGTGCTAGCTAGTTCACTTAACAAAAGTGTTCTGTGGGGGCTTTCAATATGGCTTGATCCAGGGGCTCAAATGGTGTCACAGTGGTTTTATGGATGATGTCCCTGTTTCTTCTCTCTGCATAGCGCAAAATTTGTGCTGGTTGATATTGATTGACCAGTAAAGAATCACGTGAGAGACAAGCTTCTGGGATTCCTGGAAGGGATAATTTACATTAGGCAAATTGAAGTGAGATGACCCAGGCTAACTGTGGGTTCCATAAGCTTGGGTTTCCTANTAAGTGGGAAGGAGAAAGTGAGCTGAGCACCAGCATTCACTTCTCTGTTTCCATACCCATCAACATTCTTGCTGCCATGATGGACTGTGCCCCTTGGAACTGTGAGCCAGAAGAAACCCTTTCTTCCTTAAGTTATTTTTGTCAGGTTATCTTATCAGATCAATAAGAAGAGTAACTAATATTCTCATACAGTTACTTCATCAGAAATGATTTCCTTCATTTCCTCCAAGTCTCAGAATCCAANCTCTTTGCTTCTTTTTGGATCCTGAGCATCATTTCTGAAGGCACCACTATGGTGCAGGGACTGCTGTATTCTGATGAGCAAGTGTCCCACACTGTCTACTTCTACCATCAATGTCATCTGTACTCCTCAGAGTAACAGGAGGAGAGGGGTCCTCAGGGACACTGGATGTTAGTATCCAAAGGAAGCAAGTGACTGCCAGCCAGAAAAGGGAACAATCTCCATTTTGATTCTTATTATATTTTAAAATTATGCTCACAGATATTGAAGTGCTGACAGAATAACACACAAATATCATGCGGTATTATCACTGCTATTTATAAATAGCATACATTTAGCTAAACATACAGGCATTAATATTGATACTTACATGTGTATACCTCTGATCCTCACAGTTTACTAGGTGTTATGGGAGATATTAGTAAATAAGAAATTAAGACTGGCCTCCAAGGAATGAGAATCCAGCAAGGATATCGACAGATAGAACGGAATTTAGTTATGTAAAATCATCTATGGAAAGGAAGGGAACCAGATACAGGTGGGCACTGGGGACCGCAATGAGAAAGGTAGATGAATTAGAACAAAATGTAATGACACACACATGAAAATGCCATAGGGAGACCACTGCTTTGGTGTTAACATAACTAATTAAAAATAATTAGCTGTGGTAAGAGGCAAGGGGGGTGGTTGCTGAAGAGCTGTGTGTGCAGAGAAGCCAACATTGTTGTGATGTACCAGTCTGGAGCAAGTTGGGACGCACACCTACACATTTGGAGCTGGAAGAGGTTGCTGTAGTTCCCAAAGAAGGTGCCTGAGTCTCTGTGAGCCTCCAGGAGTGGGAGGTAAGAGAAGACAGAGGGTCTGGGTGTTAGAAGGAAGGCCAAGGAAGACAGAGAAATAATGGAATGAGAATAAATGGGGATGGGGGCAAGAACAGGCCAGCNATTGTGGTTTTCAGCCCCCTTCTCTACAGAACAAAAGAGTATTAGTGCATCCTTTACTACAATGTCACATTATTATTGGTTTTTAAATTTTCTCTCTAAAAATTTGTAAGCCCAAATTAGCACTTGGTATTGACATATGGAATGACACCTTATGCTCAGTAGCTTTGTGGTTCTGTGGCAGGCCATGGTCATGAGGTCTGGGGGAAGGAGAGCAGTTGGTCNTGAAATCTGGCTGGCTTCCTTAAGTCTTAGTTGAGAATTTTTTATTACATAGNACTTTAACTTCTCGTTCACAGGTGGCCANTTGACTCACCATAGGAATTGTTGGGAGGCTAGTGAGAGCCAGGGAAAGAAGGAAAACNCTGAAAAAGAGAGCCCAGTGGCTAGCGCTCCTGTGCTTGGTTCTCAGGAGAATCTAGTGCTGGTNTGTACAAATGTGATAGACAGACATATAGACACATACAATATAAGACTCATGCATACATCCACATGGACATACACATAAAACACAAGCAGACAGACACCCACACATACTTATACATGCACATGTAGACACATATATACACACCAACAGACAGAAACACACATATGTAGACTTACACACACATACATATGTACACATATATGCACATACACATACATACATATACTCATACATACATATACATGTACTCACATGCATACACACATATACATAGACTTATAGACACATGTACACACATACATAGACTCATCAATGCCTGTACACACACACACACACACACACACACACACACACACACACACACAATTTGTCTTCAGCAGATCAGAAATGAGGAATCAGAAATCAGAAAGAGGTACAGTAGCATAGGCCACAGGCTGAGGCAGGAGGATCTCAACTTCAAGGAGTGTCTGGGCTATGGGGTGAGTTTTAGGGCAGCTTAGACAGTGTGAGTCTCTCAAAATTAAAAATACACAGTGAAAGAGAGCTTGGGGTGAAGGTGAGTGGTGGAGCCCGTGAGTGAACATCGGGTTCAGTGTGCAGCAGTGCAAAGCAAAGCAAAATCCTGAAAGCTAATGAGTGAGAACAGGGGCCTTTGGAGTTCTTAGAAAGAATTCTAGAATCATCGGTATAAAATGATGCTGAGCAGCTTACGTAGAAATGGGACTAAAATGTATAAAAAGGGAAACCAAATGGCTAGTTAGGTCCTGACACCCAGTGCCACCAATAGACACCTTCCCGATCAGGGTTTTGTGTTATCAAGTAGCAGTCATGCTCAATAACTTCTCTTTAGGATGCAGAACAAAGTTACATCCAGATATATGCGTAATACAAATACATGTACTTGCAGGCACATGTATTACAATATGTATGAAATTTATAAGTATTTGTGTTATGCAATTAATAATATTTGTGTCTATTTGACATGTTTTAAGGGGTTGATGCTCACAGGGGCAAAGTGTAGTTGTTGGGACAATCCATTCATTTATAATGTACTCTCTTCTGACTGGGTCTGTTCAACTAGACATGAAGGCGTTGTAAGACTTAACCTTCTGCTTTCTGCTGTCACATGAAACAGTGTGCTTGGGGTAGAAACAATGAGACACATATTTAGTTTTTTTTTTCTTATTTTGCTAGTTAACATTGTTAGCAATACAGTAAAGCAGAAAGTGGCTTATTCAATAAATATAGTGTATTTTTGTTATTACTTTATAAAATAACATTAATTTGATAAGATATACATGCATGAATAGTAAATGTGCATACATCTAATAGTTGTAATTTATTAGATATTATGGAAGATATGCGCTAATAAGAAATGACTGGGCTTTAAGGAGCTTGGATCAGTTATGAGGGATTCTCTGTAGGAAGGAAGGTAACCTACTTCAGAGGCAGGCAGGGGCCACAGTCTTTACTGAAATACAACACATCTAACATTTTGTCCTATGTGGCCCTTCTTAAGGATGGAAACTTCTTCCCCAGTGCTCCCTAGAGTAAGGTTGGAGCACCAGAATTGGGGATGCAGCAGAGCTGAGGCCAGAACATCTCCTGAGAGCTCATATCTGGAAGAGGCCACCTTCAAGATTCTATTTGTTTTTCTTTTTATCTCCTGGAGACTCTCACTTCTCAAAGTTTGCTGAAAATGAAAACACATACTTAGCAACAAGCCCATGGATGCTCAAATGGGATCAACTCAAAAGGTCTGTAGAATTCAATCATGGTGCTATAAGCGGATACTGAGTTTGGTGTGGCAGCTAAGGCAGCCATTGACTGGCTACTAGTCTGCCGGAATGAAGAGGTCTGAATCCCTCCAGATTTGTGTGGGGTGGCTTTCAAATGAAAACTTTATTCTAGTCTCCTCTAAGGTATACTAATATCTGATATTCCTAGTGAAAGGTGGATGTGCGTTGCTGATTTGGCTCACCTAACTTCTCTGGCGTCCAGTTGAGACTCAGANAATGATGAATTGGATGCACATACATTCTCCGCCCTGCTGTCACCATTATGTCACTGTATGAANAATGAGAATCACCTTCTTAAGGATGGGTAATACTGATTTCAGTTACAAGGCTGCTATTGCATTTGGAGTTCGCAATTCCAAATTCTGCAGGGGCCAGTGTCGTCCTAATGGCCAGCATTGCTGATGTCTTTTTCTTTTACAGCACACAGGCCTGAGCTTATCCAGAGCAAGAGGGACGTTTTTCATTAGCCAGGAACTAGTTTCATTGCACGTTTGATCTCCTGCCCTCAAGTGGCAAGCTGGAGAATTTCANTTCCATCTTAGGAGCATAGCCATTCTCCCTCAACCCCTTCTTGCTTGCAAGCAATAAGATGCTTAGAAAAGATGTAAACGGTTTCTAAAGTTTTCTAGAATTAAAGAAGAAAGAAAACTGCCCATTTCTTTACCATTCAGATAACAGTTCTTAAAAAGCATCTACTGTTTTCTTTATTTCTTTTTAAAAATCATCATCATCATCATCATTATTATTATTGTGTGTGTGTGTATGTGTGTGTGTTTTGAGACGGATTCTCTTTACATATCTCTGGCTGCCCTAGAACTCACTATGGAGACCAGGTTGGCCTTGAACTCACAGAGATCCACCTGCCTCTGCCTCCCAAGTGCTGGGATTAAAGATGTGCATCACCAAGCCTAGCCAAAAGATAGTTTTTTTTAATTTTATTTTATGTGTATATATGTTTGACTTGTACATATATCTTTATATCACATTTNTTCAGAGCCCATGGAGGCCAGAAAAAGGCACAGATACCCTGGAATTAGAGTTGTAGATGGTTGTGAGCCACAGTGTGGGTTCTGGGAATTGAACTCAGGTCCTCTGGGAGAATAGCCAGTGCTCTTAACGACTCCATCATCTCTCCAGCCTCTCTTCTTATTTTTTATTTTTTTAACTTATGAAGAAAGACTTTGACTTAGGGTGAGGGAACAGGCACACAGGTCAAGGTATACATTGAGAAAGATTCTCAAAAAAGCAGAGAGAGCACTGGGGAGGCCGGAGTTGTGTTTATTCTGATGGTAAGAATTCCCTCTGTGGATGTGCAGATGCCAAGACCTCAGAGTGTTAAGACCCTGAAGGCTCTCCTGTAGGCCTGCTTGTTCACCTTATTGCCCTTAGTTTATTCTGAGGCACATTCTAGAGTGTTCTAGTGACAGCAGGTACTCAGAACAGGAACACATCCCTCCCATGGTGAAGAGGGAAGTTGTATGACAAACTGCTTTTGAAGAATAGCTTTTCTGGGCCAAAATAATAATAAAAGCAAAAACTGGATCATTTCTAGTCAGCTTAGTGAGCTGGGATTTCACAATCAAGGTGGACTCACTGTAATATGGAGCCTAGATCTCCATCAGAACCTTAGCCCTGGAGTGGACATTTGTGATTTGAGACAATGATATAGTGACAATGACTCTCTCTATAAAAGAAGCAGAGTGTGCTTTTACAAAACTGATTTAAAAAAAAATTCAGAAAAGCAAAGCTTTCTGAAGAAACGAGGAAGTGCTTGAGTTTTCTTTTTCAGCTTGTATCCTTTGCCACAGATGTGTTCTGAGACAGAAGAAATGCCTGGTTGCCCAGGCACCAACATCGTCCTGCAATAGCAAGCCATTAACTTCAGTTAAAAAATGATGCTTTGGGGATTGGAGAGATGACTCAGTGATTAAGAGCACATCCTGCTCTTACAGAGGACCTGTGTTTGGTTCCTAGCACCTGCATTGTGCATTTTTGTTCCAGAACCCTCTAGTTATGGGATAATTCCCATGACTCTGTCTAGAGCAGTGGTTCTCAACCTTCCTAATCCTGCAACCCTTTAATACGTGTTGTGACCACCAACCACAAAATTATTTTCATTGCTGCTTCATAACTGCAATCTTGCTACTGTTATGAATCATAATGTAAATATCTGTGTTTTCTAATGGTCTTAGGTGATCTCTGTGAAAGGGTTGTTTGACTCCCAAAGGGGTCATGACCCACAGGTTGAGAACCACTGCTCTAGATCAACTGATGAGTTCAGTCAAACCTTTGAATTGATTCCATTTGGGTACAGATCCATGGGACCTGCTACTGGTTAAATTATCAATGACTAGCTAGAGTTTGGCCCATGTTATGCAGAATNGACAAAAATCCTCTCAAAAAATCATGGCAGGATAAATTAAGACAAAAGATTTGGATGTGGAAATAGACTGACTTACTAATGTTATATATACTACATCCACTACTGCTGGTATTTTAGACATTAAAAATGGACAAATTTAAGTTAACAAATAACATTGAAAAAATCTGAGACATGATACAATAGGTGAACATAATGAAATTACCCCAATTCTGCTCAAACTCTAATGGAGACTTTTGATATATTTATTTCCATATTTGTTTCTATAAGTAGATCTCAAAATGACTTATTGATAAGAGCAAATCTTGATAGGCAAATAGACAGGAACATCCTTCCATTATTTTTAGGTTGAGATATTGTAGACAAACTAGAAAATTTTAATGTAATTTTTTAAAGATAGATAAAAATATTTATGGTCTGCTCCCTTTTGCCTTTATGTTTGTGCATTCTATTGTCTTTTTTGTTGTTGTTTTCTCTTTCTTCTTTCCTTAAGCTGTCCTTCACTTCTCTCATGGTCTCTTTCCTTTTTCTAAAATTTTTATACTTTTAAAAGATTCATTTTATTTTTAATTTGTGTGTGTGTACACACACACACACACACACACACACAAATAGGTGCAGGTTTCAGTGGTGGCCAGAAGAGGGCACTAGTTCCCCTGGAGTTGGAGATACAGAAGGTTGTAGACTACCTGACATGGCTACTGGGAATGGATTTTGGGTCCTTTGGAAGAGCAGCAAGCACTCTTAACCACTGAGCCTTCTCTCTAGTTCCCTCATGGTCCCCTGTTTTGATCTATTCCTACCCTATCCAAATTTATATAAACCTGTGCTCTAAAACGTGTGATATCTGTCTTTCAAATCTTTTGCTTAACATATTTTTTAGTTCCATCCATTTTCCTAAAGTAATCACTCTTTCATTTTTCCTTATGGTTGAATAAAATTCCCTTGTGTATCTATACCACATTTTCTTCATCTGTTCACCTGTTGATGCGCCTCTAGGCTGGTCCCATTTCTTAGCTATTTTGAGCAGCTTTTCAATAATGTTCGTGTATCTATCTGGTCATGCAGCCCTGAAGCAGCTGAAGGTCACCATGTTCAAATAAAATTGTTTCTTCCAGAATGTAAGGTATTTCTATTTACAAAGGTAGCTCATGCACCAAATGGGCACTTTTCAGCTTCACTATACTCTTATTTTACTTTCTGAGCGTCTGTGTCATGCCAGCACTGGACCAGATATTTTTTTTTTGTCTTAAGAATCTGATATACCCCATGTCTTTCTATCATATTTTAGTGATGTTAACAATATATTATTGCTACACATTTATTTATTCATAGAGTTCATTTACCTCCAACTAATAATCTCATTCTTGCAGATGTATCACTTCATAAGTGAAAATGATCAAAATCTAGAGAGAACAACATTTAATTGCCTGCATAAGATGAAGGCTTGTAAAGTACAAGCAGGTTCGTCAAACATCTGTTCCCATGACACCTCAATTATGCAGAGAAGTTTTACACAGGTCTTGAGCACCATGTCATTTTTAAACCATGGGAGGATATCTTACCAGTGTAAACGATAGGAAGAAAAGGATTGAATCTTAAAAACAAGGAAGTAAATGCCCAGAAAGACAAACGATTCTCTCAGCGCCATCTCCTTCCAGGTGTTAGAACTGATGGGCACAGTTTTCACATGAAGTATGTTCATGCACAGGGTTGGTCACGTCATTCCCAGCTAACCTTCCTGGAAACAGTGGAAACTGCATCTAGGTATGTTTGTACTTAGATTCTCTGAAAAAATCATATATAATAGAGAAGATCATGGGAATCCAAGAAGTCAGACTCTAGTAGAATTATCCATGTTTGTTTAGTGGTGTGATGGTTCAAATCAGACCAGGCATCTCAGAGGCAAGCCCTTTCTCCTTTCTTATCTAGAACTTCCACTCAAGAGCAATCTGAAGCCATTGAGAAACTCATTTTATTTAGCAAAGGAAGGTAAAGAGAGGTGCAATCCTATTTCTATGACCAGTCCTCTAAAAGCATCTTTAGAAATCTCATGTCATTATTGGTTCACCTCCAGTCGGATCCCATACTGCATAACCGAGACAGGGCACTGACATGCTCGTGATGGCCAGGGGAAATTCTTCATCAAAACACTGACTATGGCTGTCTGAAACCTGCCTGTCAGCATGAAGAGTTAATGGTTATCTCCTTTCAGCAGAGGCGGGGACAGGGTGTAGTTATTCACCATCAGCTCTGGTAAAACAAAAAAGTAACCGTATCTTTTTTAAAAATCTGAAAAGCAGTAAGTTTGAGTTGTCAGTGCCCATCATGGCTCCACCGCTGAGATGTCCTCACTGCTCACTCTCTACAAAATTTTTTCTAGATCTCTCATCCCTAGTTTCCCTGCTTGTACATTCTTGACACTATGAAGGTAACCTGCCTGCTAACCCAGGCAGGTTTGTCTCNGCAATTTTTGGTTTTCCTGTGAACATTATGAAGGCTTTTATGGTCTTATTCATAATACCTACCAGCCCGGAGTCTCCTTGGACAAAGTAAAGTTTTGGCNTATGTTCTTTGAGCTATGATGCCTGAGACTGTCTTCCCACTAACACACTATCCTTCTGTCCCTTTTGCATTGTACTTTAACACAGAATGGTCTCTTTTTTTAATGCTTTCATTTTATCCATGCTCCTTTTGTTAGTTTTCCCGGCCGCTCCTACCCCTAGAAGAAGTCACGAATCAGCAACAGGGAAGAAAGACCTTTATTGAGGGAGAGGGAGAGATACAAAATGACCGTGCTCAGGCCTGTAAGGAGCACGTAGACAGAGGGGACAGAGAGGATAGAGAGGACAGAGAGGATAGAGAGGGCGGGGTAAGCGGGACCTACCTTTTAAGGACTGGCCCCCCGCATGTGCACTTGGGTCTGTGTGGCTACTCCACGCATGCGCAGATTACATGGTCGCGCTATGCGCGAGAACTACGAACTGCGCGACCACGTGACCACGAACTGTGCGACCACGTGACCACGTAGTGCACGGGTTTACTTGGGACGGGGTGAGAGAGGGGTGAGGGAGGGGCGTGACTATCACCTTTGATCATTCAACTTCAGCGCCTGGTCTTGAAAGGAAATTTCCTTCATTGTGCATTAAATATATATGGCATTTTTTGAGACAAGGTATCACTGCTTAGCCCTGGCTGCCCTGGAACTCACTATGGGAAGCAGGATGTCTTACTTAGGTTCTGGGGATCTGAACTCCACAGTTACTGACGTGCATATGCAGTGAGCATTTTACCCACTGAGCCATCTCCTAAAACCCCAAAGGCATTCTTTAATGAGTGAGTGTCATGAAAGGAGGAGTACCAACAATGGCTGGCTGCCCTGTCTGTCCAGACACAGAGAGAAATAACGTGTTTTTATCTTAGGGAAAATGAGTGTTTTCAAGTCAATTTTTTTTATTATTTTGTGTGTGTGTGTGTGTGTGTGTGTGTGTACATACAGGCCAGGAAAAGTTGTCAGATCCCCTGGAGCTGAAGTTACAGACAGGTATGAGCATCTGACATGGGTGCTAGGAACTGAACTCAGTTCCTCTCTGTCTTAGTTAGGGTTTCTATTGCTGTGAAGAGACACCATGACCACAACAACTCTTATAAAGGAAAACATTTAATTGAGGTGTCAGCCTACAGTTTCNGAGGTTTAGTCCATTATTATCATGGCAGGGAACATGNCAGCACTGCAGGCAGACATGGAGCTGGAGAAGGAGCTGCTACATGTTGACATGTGGNTAACAGGAAGTAGACTAACACATTGGTGGCATCTTGAGCATAGGAGACCTCAAGGCCCACCCCCACAGTGACACACTTCCTCCAACAAGGCCACACCCACTCCAACAAAGCCATACCTCCTAATAGTGTTACTCCCTTTGGGGGCCATTTTCTTTCAAACCAACATACTCTGCAAGAGCAGTTTATGCTTTTAACTATTGAGCTGAATTTCCAGCCCTTGTTAAGTCAAACATTTACATTAGCCGTTGTGCAAGCAGCTTTGCAAATTTTTTTTTTTTTTTTTAGACTTGGTTTCTCAGTGTAGCTTTGCGCCTTTCCTGGAACTCACTTGGTAGTCCAGGCTGGCCTTGAACTCACAGAGATCTGCCTGCCTCTGCCTCCCGAGTGCTGGGATTAAAGGAGTGCGCCACCACCGCCTGGCCACAAATTTTTTTTTTAAATAATTCAAACTTCACAACACTCCTGCAAGGTATGTAGTTACCCCATATGATAAATATAGCAGGGAGGTAGAAAAATTACCCCACACTGTGCAGAGGAACCAGAGCTTAAAACCATGTCTTTCTTTTTTCTTTTTTCTCTCTTTTTTNAAAATTCTATCATATTCTTTCATCTTGAACTCACTTATGTTGGACATTCATAATTTTTCTTTTCCTATGATGCCACTTTAAAATTTCGCATAGCCTTCATAAATAAGTAAGATCTAGTTTTGAACATAAAAATACTGTCCGTGGGGCCTGTGAGATGGCTCCACAGGTATAGACACCTGCCACCAAGTCTAGCANCCTGAGTTCAATCCCCCAAACCTATGCAGCAGAAGGAGAGAACTGAGTCCTGAAGGTTGCCCTTTGACCTCCACATGGGTGTCTTGGCATGTTCTGCCAGCCCAGATAACTAAATAAACACAATGTAATAAAAAATCCATTGTTCCTGATTCTCTGGGAATGTTCTGGAAGTTTTAGTTTGAGATTCTGCTCTGGGACCTTCAAACTCTGTAATTCCCAAGAGAAAGTATTGCTGGGACCAAAAGGTTTCAGAGGGTGCTGAGGGAACTCNTGGCTTTATAATACAGAGTAATTATTCCAAAGAACCCAATCCTTCCCCCACATGGGTTGCTGGCTGAGTAATTCTTGAGCGTCCCACTGTTTTGCCATGATCCTATAATTTAAGAAATTACTGGAGAAATGTCAGGCATTACTTATGAGATTTAAAATTCAGAGGGAAAGAAACAGCTCTTGGACTCTGCCCCAAGGACGTTCTGAATGGATTCCAGGCACTCTTTACTGCTTTGTACTGATGGATGTTCTGTTTGCTTAANGCCTGCTGTTTCACAGTTTCAATGCCATCCTGTAACTTCACAGAAATTCCCAGAGGCAGAATCAGTATCTGCTTCCTGTTCTCCATCACTTTAAAGAAATATTGCCNAGGACTGCGAGAAAACTTAAGGAAATTATGAGATACTTAAACGTGTCCATCAATCAAAGCTCTTTCTAATTTTTACAGATCTTTTAGGGAATTTTAAATGAAACTTCAGATGCAGCAGGAGTTAGTTGGAATAAAACTGCAGCACTCAAACTCTGTGCAGGTCAGCTCCGTGTCTCTAAGTCTAGAGGATGCTAGATTCTTGAGTAACTATGGATTTTAAAAGGTATTTTGTAAAGCAGAAGCCATCATCTGGATTTGGGTTCAGATGCAAACTCTAAATCATGACTCATGGTTTCTTTAATAAAAAATGTCATAAACTGGAAGACCTCCCCAGTGCTCAGTGCCCTTATGAAGGGGACACTCTGGAAACCACTCAGGCTTTGTTTGTGACTTTTCACCCAGAAGACTGTCACACGCAAGCCCCAGGAGACACAACACTGATCCCATTCGACCTGCACCTCGTTGTGTTTTGCGGAGCCTCTGTCCATTACTNGGCATAATGTAGAACCAATTACTCTAGCCTANTTTCCCGGATGTTGTGNGACGATAAACACACGTGCTCTCGGTCATCGGCTCTGTCTGCTGACCTATTTGCTGCTGTGAATTCCAGGATCAAGGCTAAGCTGTTTGTGCTGGCTTTAGTGGGAGAGAGGAAGGACAGGCTTTGTTTGCGTCGACTCCCTTCTCCCCTGTTCCTTCCTGCCAGTATCTTCTCAAGGCAGAAGCACTCCCATGGTAAACGGTATGCTGGATGCGNACTGCCATTGACCAAGAGGTAATTGCTTTCTTAATATCCCTCCAACTCCCCTCTCTCAAGCTATCATCAAGCAGAGAGGGGAACTCTGGGAAGAGGTTGCAACACACACATCAAATATTTGAAAACTTGCAATTGGCTCTCTTTTTGCAAGAGCCCTAAAACCCTTTAGCGCCCCCCTGCAACTGAAGGTCAAAGTTTTTAATCCATTTTCCTTTTCCTAGTTTTAAAACTAAAATGGAGCCTAATGTTTGCCAAGTGCAATTCAGACTCTCTGGTTACAGGCCAAGTTCTCACACTAAGCATTATGAATTTGCAATGAATTCATAACATTTAGTATTCATGGTAATAACACTGATCATTATGGAAAGATTTAATATTCATGAGGGTTATACTGCTATTTTCTCAGGTGTCGTGATAATTTTTATAATAATTCAGCTTTTCTTAATGGGCAGTTGGCATAATAGAGTGTGATCCNAGAGTTTTGGTTAAGGGACATTAGAGGGGAAAAAGCAGGACATTAATACAAATTTCAAAATTTGATCTTCCATGAGAACATTTGGTCAGTGTTGTTCTGCATTATTAAAACAAGCTGTGTCTCCGCTAACCGCCCCTGAAATGTCCAACCGTCTCTTCATTGCATATGCGAGCTCATGACTGAGGAAGTTCAAAGGTCAAAAGGGAGGGAAAACAAAACATCCGCAAGTCCATTTCTTCTGAAGGGAAGAGTCCTTTTAGACCCCGTGCTAGCGCTGGCCTTTNTGTCCTGGCATTTGCTTTTTACCAGCACGTACACTTAGAAGTATTTTTTTTTCTTTTCCGGTATGCCATCTGTTTCTTTGCAATTGGGGATGGTTGAATAATTTCCTGAGGAATTGCTGACAAGATGTGGCCCGGGAACAGTAATCCAGCAGGACCAGATTTNTCATTAAAATNGCTAAGCTCAGCTGTGTTCCAGCAAGCACTTGATTTAAGGTGGTCACCCTGGCCGGGAAGGTCAGGGAANGCGGCTGCCCACTGAAAACAGGAGGCGGTGACAACTCNATAGACACCACGTAAGGGAGTCCAGGCACAGGACAGTTCCGGTGGTAAACTATCACTTGCGCCAAAGATATTTTTGTGGNTCCCCCTACAGCCACGACTTNACTTAGCTTCTCTACAGTCAACTCTTACCCCCTGTGGTGACTGAGAGCAGGTGGGCTGCAGCTCACACATCACATATTTTAAGACAGACTCTGGCCCTCTATTCCCAGTATGTGAGGGGGGTGAAGTGCATGGTTTCTTTCTTGGAATTTTCCAAGGTATTTTAACAGAGCCTGACCTTTGTCTCCAGTTGCTTTTTAACTTCTCAACAGGTAGAGCAGGAGGCAGCTAGCCTTTGCCAGGGTCCCAAGCAGGTGCTTGAGATATTTGCATTATCTCATTTAATGCCCTCAACAACCCCAAAACTTACTTATTATTATTATTATTATTATTATTATTATTATTATTATTTTGGTTTTTCGAGACAGGGTTTC
>LZPO01076159.1:78915-93284 GCA_001675575.1 Neotoma lepida
ACAATGTGCAGGTGTGTGAAGGTGTTCCTGTGCATGAAGGTGTGTAAGTGTTCTTGTATATTCAGGTGTGTATACAGTGTGCAGGTGTGTGAAGGTGTTCCTGTGCATGAAGGTGTGTGTCCCTGTACATGTGGGTGTGTGGGTATTTTGTAAATGAAAGTTTCTCAGTCCTGCACGGTCCCTGCCCAGGCAGCAGCTATTTTTTTTTAATAAAATAATCACTCAGAGGCTTAATATTAATTACAAACTGTTTGGTCTATGGCTCAGGCTTATTGCTAGCTAGCTCTTACATCTTAAATTAACCCATTTCTATTAAGCTATATTTTGCCATGTGGCCATGGCATTACCGGTCTGCTGGCATCTGCCCAACTCTGCCTTTCTTCTCCCTGTATCTCTCTTGGATTTCCTGCCTGGCTATAACCTGTCTTACCATAGGCCAGAGCAGCTTCCTTATTAACCAATGGTAGCAACACATATTCACAGTGTACAGAAAGACTATCCCACAGCAGGTATTCCTATATATGCAGGTGTGTGTGTTCTTGTGCATGCAGGTGTATGAGTGTGTTCCTATACGTGTAGGTNTGTGGGTGTTCCTATATATGCCAGTGTGTGAGCAGTGTGTTCCTATACATGCATGCATAAACTGGTAGAGGCCAGAGGTCAGCTTTGGGATAGCTCCCCAGGAGATCTTCAGCCTGGTTTTTGAAACAGGGTTGTTCCCTGGGACTTGGGATTCAGTAATTAGGTTAAACTGTCTGGCCGGAGAGTTCTGGGGCCCTCAGGTTTCTACCTCTCTAGTGCTGGGATTACAAGTACATGCCACCANTACCAGGCATTTTACATGGGTTCTGGGGATCAAACTCAGGGCCTCATGCCTGTATGGCAAGCATTTTGCCCACTGAGCCATCTCCTCAGGCAGGATTAAGGATTTTATACTCACCCATATGCCTTTCATTTTCTCTGTGAAGCAGCCTGCAGCTCTGCTCTCCTTCCTGGAGGACTAGGAGCCCACAGTTGCCCTTTTGTCCTCAGTTTGGAGATATTTAAGATTAGCCTCTCACTAAACTGTCTCCAGCATCGAGTTCTCTAGCANAGACCCCGGGCTTGACGATAAATCCCAGGACACAGCGCTCCGAAAACGTCCTTTCTCGATAATTTTCCCTAAGAGTTCATGTGTCCGTTTAGGTGGTAAAGCACCTTCCAGAGTTAATGGCCGAGCTTTTGCTTCCAAATCCACAGGAGCATCTTCGTTTGTGTCTTAGAATGGTTCTAATCACAGACGGACTTGAGAAGGTGAGTTTGAGGGGGACTTAGTGGAGTGGGCTGTCTTTTCTCTCTTGTGGTCAGTTAGGAATGACTGTAACTGCAAAAGCAGGGGGCAGTGGCCCGGGAGACTGAGACGCATTTTTTTTAGTATGTGGTAAGAGTAAAACTGTTTGAAAGCATGGGGGCCACAGAAGGCTTCCGTGTTGGGCCATTGGCTCCTTGCTTATTTGTTGAAGAAGGTACACGGAGTATTGGATGAGAGAATTCGCTCCACTTTGGGGTATAATATCAACGGCAAAGAAAAGTCTCTCTCTTTGAAGAGAACAGTAATTGCAGAAAATAGTACTTCATTTTAAACTGCGGCCCAAGACAGAGGATTTTCTTAGAGTCACAGAACTCAGAGGAACTTAACACCTTCATAGATGAGGTGTCAAGGCCTGGGTCGGCCTCCAGACCCCTTCTGAAGCAAAAAAGTCAAGATCTGAAGCGAAGAGTTTTTCTTTCATCTAAAAAGACACAGGGTTAGCTCCTAAGACAAGCAATTTCAATGAAGCGTATCTGCAGTGATTTCCCGCCCCCCCCCCACCATCCCCCACTCATCTGAAAGGTTTTTGAGCTGGAAGAATCAATAAGTCAGCTGTTGTTTTACACTCCTTGTTTTTCTCTCCTGTGATCTCTTCGCTCGCTCTGCAAAGTCACCATCATCCGAGTACCTGTCTCTTTCTGTGAGACTTTTGTTATCCACACCCGCAAATAACGCCCCAGAAAACACCGCAGTGTGTGTCACTTGGAAAACACTCACCGCCCCGCACTCGTCAGAATTACACCGAGCAATGAGTGAAGCTTGACAAAATTGGATTATATTAACACCATACTCTTTCCTTTCGACAAAATTAAATTCAGACCCCGATCAGTTTCCTGCTGCCGGGTTGGCAAGCACTTGGCTTTCAGACTTTGTATGGATGGTCGTAACCCGATTTGGAGCAGAATAGGGAAAAGAACACCGACTTGAGCATATGTAACCACTTGGTGTTGGCAGATCCTGGTCTCTCTGCCTTGCTTACCCCTGGAGACCTGTCCACACAGCCTGAGCCCCTCTTCATTGAGATCCTGCTCGGCTGCACAGTGTGGAGGGTACACTCTAGGCCTAGCCTGTTTGGGGTAGGGTAGGGGAGCTGTCCCTACATTTCTTGATTTTTTTTCNCTCATTTGTCTCTTTAAAAATTATTTATTTTTAAAAACAAATATAAGTGTTTTGTAGGGGTGGGGTGAGTCTGTTTCTGTGGGTGCAGTACCCCCAGGATCCAGAGGAGGGCATCTGATCCCCTGGAGCTGGAGTTACAGGTGGTTGAGAGCCACCCAAAATGGAGCTGGGAATCGAACTTGGATCCTCTGTAACGTAGTGCATATTCTTAACAGCCAAACCACCTCTCTAGCCCTTCTCATTTTTATTGCTGTGTCATATTTGCAAACTCTCTTCCTTTAGCTAGTCTGTGGGATTTAGGAAAAGTGGTGATATGTGTGTGGAGCTACTCAGCAGTAATATTTAAATTTTAGATTAATAATTAATAATTGTTGGTATGAATATGCTCTATGCAGTGTTTGGAACATTGTTATACACACAAAATATTTAAATTTTTTCCCCTTTTAATACTTAAAATTGAACTAAGGGCCTCATGCCTCCTGGGTAGGTGACCTGCCATTCAACTAAGTCCCCAGTCATTTTGGTCCTTTTTGTTTTGAGACACAGTCTCATTCATTTACTCAGGCAGAATGCGAACTTGTCATCCTCCTGCCTCAGCCACTGGAGTTGTTTGAGATACAGATTTGTGTGAGCAGGCCCAGCTAAATAAATGTTCGTCTAAAATTGAAATTAAACTAGGTGTGCTGTATTTTATCCTGAAGCCTTACTCTAAGGCAGTGGTTCTCAACCTTCTGAATGCTGTGACCCTTTAATACAGTTCCTCACGCTGTGGTGACCCCCAACCATACAATTATTTTGATGCTACTTCTTAACTGTAATTTTGCTACTGTTATGAATCNTAATGTAAATATCTGATATATAGAATATCTGATATGCAACCCCAGAAGGGTTGAGACCCACAGGTTGAGAATCACTGCTTTAAGGTATCNCAGTTTTGAAAGAGCCAGGAATGGAAGTTGTGAGTGAGCTTGGGGGCTCTCTGTGACAATACTGATGGAGGTATAGTGATGTTTACAAAGAGGGTGTGTGTGNGGGGAACTAGAGGAGACANGGCACAGAATGGCATCTGTCTGTCAATAACACTGTGCTCTTCACCCTTGACATCATCCTCAGCATCATTCAGATTCTAGGCTTCAAGAAGCCTGGTTGTCAGGGAAAGCAACGTTGGGGACCTTTTTCTGACTGTGGTTGCAGATGACAAGCTGGACCCAGGAGATGCTGCGGGTCTGCAGGCTGAGTTGGGGAGAAGAAGCAGTGAAGAAACATGAGACTGGTGCCCTTCATATCACAGATTGTATCACTCAGGCGCACACACTCGTACATGCACACACACATGTGCATCTACGCATGTGCACATACATTTATTCGCACACATCACATGCATGCACACATGTGTGCACATGCAAACACAACACACATGTACTCACGTATGTGCACAAATAACGCACCTACAAATACACACATGTACAAGTGCACACATGTACACATTCATGCCCACTCTCCATGCTGTCTGTGTCTATACATTTGTGCATATAGGGTGATATGTGTTTAAAATGTTATTTGTGTTGTTGGCACCCTAATTATAAATTTTTGACACTCTCCCAATATTACTTAGATTCTGAATTAAGTGTGAATCTTCAGCCAACTGTGAGCTCGCCACCTAATAAACATTGCTGGTTTGAAAATAATGTAATTTAGAAGGCGCTTGCTTTCTGTTTTTATGAGACCCACAAAGCAGTGTGTGTGTGTGTGTGTGTGTGTGTGTGAATTTGCATGTGCATATACATATACCTTTATTCTTTTGGATCACACATTACTCCTTTTGGAGTTAATGTATATACACATGTGTGTGAATATACGAGCGTGTCCTATGTCGAAGCCACACAGCTGACTTTGACCAAAGCAATCATAATCCTCGGTGATACCTGGAGCTGGTTGGTGTGGCTGACGATGACGGACCTGAGGGCCTGCCGAATGATTGCCTGCCAAGTGCTAAGGATTCTTTTCTAAAAATCCTGCTCACTTGGCATTTTATCCACATTACAGATGAGAAAGGAGACTGAGTGGCTTTCCTCAGGTCACCTTTGACCTCCAAGTGACCAAGCTGGAATGTCCACCTGGAAGTTCCAGACTCTCCAAGGAGGTGTCGAATGTAAGCGATTAGAAACCAGAATGCTGGGTCTGGCTTCATTTTGGCGTCTGTTGCTCTTGACCTCTTTGTGGTGGTTATAATGAGAAGTGTCCCACATAGACCTGGGCACTTGGTCTCCAATTGATGGGCTTATTCAGGAAGTTTGGGCGGTGTGGCTGTGTTGGTATAAGTCACTGGATGCAAGCTTTGGGAGTTTAAAGACTTTCACCTTCTCTGTTCCTGTTTGCAATTCAACTGCAAACTTCTGCAAACTTAGCTTCTGCTCTAGCCCAAATAAACCCTTCCCTCTATGAGTAGCCTTGATCATGGTGTTTTATCACAATAGAACAGTAACCAAGACTTTGTGTATTGGATATTTATACATTCATCTATGCAATCTTATGAAGTGTGTTTTTCAGCTACTATATATACATAATTATACTACAGATAAAGTGTGTTTCTCACCCACTGTATACTCTACTCTGTGGTGGTCATTGCCATTACTATTCTGTACTTTGTCATGGGATTCAAGCCCAGACCATCATGGTGCATGGAGAGGCCAGCTTATCATCAACGTGTCCACAGGCTGCTGGCTCAGGCTTAGTGGTAATGATTCTCACTCTCCTTTCTCCTTTGCTTGTTGCTGTGGATAGGCTACCTCNGGGCAATTGAGCACATGAGACTTAGCCATGCTTTCCCCAAATGCTTCTTGGGTTTCAGGGAATAACCACTTGTGCTTATTTTCTTACTTAGGGTCATCTGGAAACCCACCCATGTTAAAGTGGCTTCTCATATAAAATGACCTCATTCGAAACCATACAAGGTTTTATTTTTGTTTTGTTTTGTTTTCCTTCTGGGAGGTGGAAGTTGCTTTAGCCTGGTGTCCAATACACCTCTAAATGTTGCTTGCCATTGCCTGAGTAAGGGGTTTTCCACCCCTGAATAAGGTCATAAAGATGCAATTATTCGTCTCCATAGAGCCAGCTCTACCAGGCTCATTTACAAAGTCACTCGGCCGTGACTTGGCCACTTACGTAGCTCTATTGCCTAAAGATATTTCTTGCTTCAGCCATTTGCCCCCAAGAACCACATTCATGTTACAGAGAAATACAAACGCAGGTGCGTTCTGCATCAGCAGTGTTACAGAGCTGTTTTGTTAGGTGTAAATTATATCTGGTCTTGAAGGGAGGGGCGGGGAGGAGACTGGATGATTTATATTCTACGAAAGAATTTCATAAAGAATATTAGCCTCTAGTAATGCCCAGATTTCTGATTTTACATATTTAAGCTATGTATTTAGATATGATTTGAGCATTCCAGGGTATTAACAGTGTTTACAAAGGAAACTGCCAGAGATGGATTCAGGGAGCCTTTAAACTAATAATGTTTCTCTTCACAGGTCTGATAGAGCCCAGAGCATCTTCCCTATGTATCCCAGGGATAAAGATGACATTTTCTGTTCACACATTGCATTTCATCTGGAAGGCTCTCTCACACACAGTGTCACTGTCTGCCACCTTCTGCATGGCAACAGACAGTGAGAACAGTGCCACTGCAGGGATTGGTCAGTGGGGAGAAGATCCTCAAGGCAGCCATAGGCTGAAAACAACTGGAAGGGTGATGATAAGAGCTATGTTTTTCTGTCTTTGCTGAGAAAATAGATAGCTCTGTAGCCTTAAGTTTTCTCAGGTCCCGAGTTCCTCCAGTCCTGCCCTGCCCCATGGTCCCTCAGTCATTTATAAAATAATCATTNAGAGGCTTAATATTATTTACAAACTGTATGGCCTATGGCAGGCCTCTTGCTAGCTAGCTCTTCTGTCTTAAATTAANCCATTTCTATTAATCATGTTTTGCCACGTGTTCCGTGACTTTACCGGTCTGCTGGCATGTTGTCCCTTGGGCAGCAGGCTGGCTTCTCCCCAGACTCTGCCTTTCTCTTTCCTGTCTCTCTCTTGGATTTCCCACCTGCCTCTAAGCTGCCTTGCCATAGGCCAAAACAGCTTATTTATTAACCAATGGGAACAATATTTATTCACAGCATACAGAAAGACATCCTCTAGCATAGCCTGGCCTGCCTTTGCTGAGAAAATGGATAGCCGGACNGATGGCGACCACCCTGGCATCTAAGTAGGACTCTGTCCTTGTGGAGCTAGGGTTGGTCTGGGCCATGAGCTATCTTCCTAATTAGNTGTCTTTAGGAAAATGACCCAATTCCTTTGAGATTAACTTTTTGCATCAGTCTTATGTAGATNAGGCTGAGCTAGGTATGCAGCTAAAGGTAGGCTGACTTCCTGATAATCCCACCTCTACCTCCCAACACCTGCCCTTATAGGCATTAGCCANGACTCTCAGCCGGCTCCAATTCCTGGCAGGTATCTCTGTGGCCTACTGACTTACAGTTGCTCATGTGTGTGCCCCTCAGTGGTATAGCCNGATCATATGGTATTTCTACTTCCAGCTTTTTGATAAATCTCTGCACACACTGACGTCCACAGTGGCTGGGTCAGTTTANACTACCAATATCAGCAGATAGGGGCTTCTATTCCCCAACACTGTCACAGCATCCATTGGCATTGTGCCCTTGGTGAAAACCACAGAAGAATCTCTTGTTAAAAGTTTTTTTTTTCTATTATTTGTGTGTGTATATGTGCTATGTGTGCATGCTGTGGTGCATGTGTGTTGTATATGTGCTCTGTGTGTGTTGTGTGTGTGTGTCTGTGTGTGTGTGCTGTGTGTGTTATGTGCTGTGTGTGTGCATACTTTTTGATTTTTCATGGGAAAAAATATGGAGGCAGAAGCAGTGCTTCTCAACCTGTGGCTTAACATCTGCCTGCATAAGAATTGCTTGAGAGTCTCAGTAAAGAGTCCAGAACCCTCTCCCAGAACTTTTGAATCTATCTGTGGATGATAGCCTAGTAATTCTGGTTTCTATCAATCTCCCTGATGACCCTAATGTAGTGGGTTAGTGATTTTCTAAGCTCAATCGGTCACTCAATAACAAGTTATAAAAAAATAACTGTGTAGGTTTAAAAAGTAAGTTGTAGGCTCAATGCTAATAAAAACAAATTTATAAAACGAAATAATAATTCATATATGTGTTGTATGTGCTCACTATGCCTAAGCTACAGAGTTTTGATGAGCTGTCTCCAGTGTCTAGTATTTCTGTTGCTATGACATAGCCAATTGGCTTTGACAAATACCTTAGCTTTTTTTTTTTTTCGGCTACTTGGTTACCAGTTCCATCAAAAGAGACATCCTTGTGGTCTACCCACAGAAAGGAAAGACATTTTCATCCAACAACCCAAATTATAATGTCCCCATTGAGTGAGAGAGAACATCTGGCATCCGGATAGCATGGCTCTAACACAAATATTATATAGACCATCATCCTCAAATTTCAGTGTGTAGATGTTGAAAGTACAGATTACAAGGTCCTGCCTGGGAAAGGGACAATGGCCTTGGTCTCTCCTGTTTCTGGTAACCCATACCATGGAGTTCAAGTGAAACTTTGGNTTTAGTTGCTAAGATACTGTCTTTCCAGACTTCGTGAACTCAACAAGCTCTCCCAGGCCCAACTAACTTGTCTTCACCAACCATCAACCCTGCTTTAGTTTTTCCAGCAACTCTGCCTCTCAGGTTTTTAGGTGTCACTTGGCTTCCTAAGCAAATGCAACCCCGAGGCATGTTGAGGATCTCTCTTAGGGTCGGCTCCCCATGTGGGCGACTTGGACACAGTACCAAGATGTAGATGAATCTTAAAAGGTCTTATTAATAAAAAACACAGAGCCAGATATTGGGGTAAATTCTGAAAGATCAGAGAGACAGAACAAGCCACAGCCAACCTCACCTTGCCAACTCCTCAGCTGATCTTGTTTCCTCAGACTGCAGGCTTCTGAGTCCTCACCTAGATAAATTTCAGCTGAACTGCTTAAAAGCCTTTAGTTCCTGGTCCTCATGCCTTATATACCTTTTTGCTTCCTGTCATCACTTCCTGGGATAAAAGGTGTGTGTCACCATGCCTGGCTGTTTCCAGTATGGCCTTGAACTCACAGAGATCCGGATGGATCTCGGCCTCCCAAGTGATAGGATTAAAGGTGTGTGTGCCACCTTTCTGGCCTCTATGTCTAATCTAGTGACTGTTCTGTTCTCTAACCCCAGATAAGTTTATTAGGGTGTACAATATATTGGGGGACACAATATCACCACACCAAGATTGTTCCATTCTGATTGCTTAGAGACTCCAAGCTCCCCACCTTTTATTAGCCACCTTTTATAACATTATAAAACTGTTTCTCATACATTACAATCTGGATACAGTTTCTCCTGCTTCTACTCTTCCCAGTTNCTCTCCACCTCCTTCCCATACAGATCCACTCCCCTTCTGTTGCTCATTAAGAAAGAACAGGATTCTAAGAGATAAGATCAAAACATGACAAAATGAAATANATTAAACAAAACCCATCATACTGGAGTTNGACAAGACAAGCAACAGAAAAATAAAACAGCCCCAAGAGGAGGTACAAGAAGCAGAGACCCACTCGTTCACACACTCAGGAGTGTCATAAAAATAGTAAACTGTATAGTATATATGCAGAGGACCTGGTATACATATTGCTCAGTCTCTATGAGTTCATATGAGCTTTTCTCATTTGTTTCAGAGGGACTTGTTCTCCTGGTGTCCTCTGTCNCCACTCGTCTGCTTCTTCCTCGGAGTTTGATGAGCTCTGAGGGGAGGGATTTGATGGAATCACCTTGTTTAGAGATGTGTGTTCCAAGGTCTTTCTCCCTGTATAATGTCTGGCTGAGGGTCTCTATATTTGTTCCCATCTGCTGCAGGAGGAAGCCTCTCTGATGATGGCTATATAAGGCATTGATGTATGAGTATATCAGAATATCATTGGGAGTCATTCCATTGTTAATTTTTTTGCTTTAGGCGAGTAGTATTTGGTTTTACCCTAGGTCCCTGGGCTCTCTAGACTCTAGTTCTTGGTCACCCAAGCAGTGTCAGCTATGGATTCCATTCATGGAGTGGGCCTTAAGTCAAACCAGACATTGGTTGGTTACTCCCATACGGTTTGTGTCACCATTGCCCTAGCTTATCTTACAGGCAGGACAGATTGTAGATCAAAGGTTTCGTGGTTGGGTTGGTGTTTCCTTTTCTCTTTTGGTAGCCTGTAGAGTACTGTTCCATGTTATAGACCCTAGAACATGGAGGTGAAGGTTCTATGTAGGCACCAGGTCAACCTCTCTATGTTCAATGAGTTGTATGGGTGTTGTCTTCAGCAGTGGGGTTCTGCTGTCTGTTTGTGATTCTAAGTTCCTCTACGCCTCATTCCCATGACAAGCAAGGCCAGCTCCAAAGTCACCCTGAATTCTGGCTTTCTTTGGCCACTGTTCTTTGTCCTTTTGGCTCTTCCCATGCTCCCCAGCTCTCACACCTGATCACTTTCTTCAGTTAAATCTGGCAAGGGGCTTCCATAAACACGTTTTGATCATGGTTAGAGAAAATAAAAATTAGCTACAAGAATGTCATCTTAAGAGGTTCCTTCCTTTGGAAAGACCATCAGAGTGTGAGGGTTCCTTCCTTTCTCCTCACCATTCCTTCCCTCCTTCCTTTCTCTCCTCCCTTCAGCATCAAGTTTCCATATTTGAGGAATCCCAGTACCTTCCTGCATCCTTACCCTCAGTCTTTCCCTTCCTTCTGCTTTCTCTTTCTGGTCTCTTCTCCCCCCCACAGTCCTATAACTGTTCTTGGGTGCTGTGCAGAAGTCAGGGGTGACTTCAAGGTATCCATATGTAGCTCAGTGATAGNATGCTGCCTCATATGTGTAAGATTGTGGGTCCAAACCTCAGGGCCAGCTCTTGNCCCNCAAAAACAAGAGTACTTCTAATTTCTGCTTTCCCTTCCAGTGAAAGAAGTGGGTATGCTCCCTGAAGTTGAGTTTGCAAGACAATGCTTCCATGGAGTCTGTCTTGTTGATTTCATTCTCTGAATTATTTCATAATGTTACCTTAAATATGGACATACAACATTTGGTATGTGTAATAATAAGAGATTACTTAGAAGTATGCTTTAAAATTAGATACGTTGACATTATTATATACTATAGCTATATTTTATAGTCATTATATAACCATGTTTTATGGTTATATAAATAGTTTTATAAATGATTCTAAGTTTTGTAAAATGTTTATCATGCTGATGAGCCAGGAAAAGCCTCCTTGAAGGCAAGTCCTTTGGCCTGCTGGCATTTTAGGGATAGGGAGGGTTTTGTTTTTTACATTTTCCTTAACAGTTTTTCATCCTTAAAATCTGATCCTTCAGTGGGGGACTCTTCCCTTGCCCANCATTAATGAGAAGTTTTTATGTCATACTTAATAGTCATTCATTGCTGATAATGTTCAACTTCCCTTTTTGTCCTTCCTCTAATTTCACTTCAGAAGTTCTTTAGAATTACTAATTTGGAATCCATAAATTTAAATTTGTGAATTTTCACAGAATCTTAGAACATGAAGTTAAAAAAAATCCATTAAAAAAGAATTAGGAAATTTTTGTTCACTTAAAGGAACAAAATGGTTTTCAGAACTTTAGAAACCCGAATTTTTATTTTTAATTTTTAAGGAATTGTCATTAAAGGCTACACCTGTATGTCAAAGGCTTTGTATTTGCCACAACGATCATAAATATTTCCGTAAGAACCTAGAAGGCCTCACTTCTGTCTAGACTGAAATACCTAGAAAGTCCAAGCTTGCAGAAGATTGCAGAATGAATTTTTTCTCCCGTACATTTTGCCCTCTCTTGCCTGTCTTTCTCCACTTAGCTTCCTCTACAGTCATGGTACAATACTGCTTTTCACCAATAGGTGGCACTGCCCAACATATGATTTATTGAGATGTAAAAACATTTCTTACCTGTGGGGTTTGAGGTTCTGTAATCTAATGAATTCAACACTGTCTTGGTNTAGAAGGACAGAAATATTCAGCATCAAGTTTCCATATTTGAGGAATCCCAGGATGGCGGGGCCAGGGGAAGGCAGGCAATCCCCTGCAGCCGTATTCTTTTAGNGTTTCAGTTTCTTAAACACATGGACAACTGTGCCTAATAGTCTGCTTTTAGGGCCGTGGTAACCCCCCCTTAGTCAGCCACGCCCATCAAATAATTATGGGCAATCTCTATTCGAATCAAATTCTAATTATTTGCCATACGCCTGTCTTGGTTCAAAACTTCCAAGTTTCCCTCAGGCTCTAACTATCCTTTTTATTTTATTTTATTTTTAAATTTGTGTCAGATACCAGCTGTGAGGTCTGCAGTGTGTTCCTCTAACCCCGGACCCTCGGCAAAGCAGGAGATATTTAGAGTTGGACAAAAGAAGGGAATCTCCGGGTAAACTTTCCTCTTGGAGATTTAAGATCTTAAGTCAGTTTTCTTCTTGTTAGTATTAGAGAAGAGTGACNCTCTCAGCTTGAATGAACTCTGAAGGTTTATTTGTATCAGCTTTNCCCCCCTNAAGCTATGGGAGGTTTTGAACACGTGTGTACCTGAAGACGGCAGGGTTACAGCCTCTTTACACTTGAGATGCGGATTAATTAACTCCTGCTTTACCCTGCTTCGTCCGCACCACTTCAACACACCTGGTGTCACCCTGTTGGACTATTCTGAAGTAAACACTAGACGCCTTATCACATCACCTTCCCTGTGTTACTGTGTTCCTAAGCTGTAATTTTAATGATTGTTAGATAAAAAAAAGAATAGCATTATTTTCTAGTGTTAGCTAACACGCAGTCATTGTTCAGTATACCCTTATTCTGCAAATATTCTCCTCTCTCTCTCTCTCTCTCTCTCTCTCTCTCTCTCTCTCTCTCTCTCTCTTCCTTTTATTTGTTTTTTTGAGACAGGGTTTCTCTGGGTAGCCCTGGCTGTCCTAGACTCTGTAGATCAGGCTGGCCTTGAACTCAGAGGTCCACCTGCCTCTGCCTCCTGAGTGCTGGGATTAAAGGCATGCATCACCACCACAGGCTTTGCAAGTATCTTTCTGTTTCATCATTTTATTTTAAAATTATAGATTCAAAAGAAGCCTACATGTCACCTTTGGTTGCTGGGCTTCATCAAACAACAATGTGACCCAGTGTTCTCTGTTGTATAATTTCCCTCTTCTTTTTAAAAATAATTTTTTTGATTTATTTTATGAGTATGGATGTTTTGCCTGCTTGTATGCCTGGGTACCATGTGCATGCAGTGCCCCGGGAGACCAGAAGAGGGCATCAGATCTCCTAAGAATTGGAGTTCTGGATGGTTGTGAGCCACCCTGTGGATGCTGGGAATCGAACCCTGGTCCTGTTGGGAGAACAACCTGTGATCTTAACCACTAAGCCATCTCTCCAGTCCTCACCTTTACTTTTAAACACAATTCATTTGCTGAAGGCAATGAATCGAGAATAGAATCTCTTGCACTAAGTCTATTCTGTCCCTGTGAAGCCCATACCAACCTCTTTGTGTTCCCTCTATGCTGGATACTACGTCTGGATGCTCAGTCATTNCCAAGATGAAATTTTAAAGATTGGTTATTTATTTATGTGTATGAGTACCTCCGGAGGCCAAAAGAGGGTCAGAGCTCATGGATCTGGAGTTACTAGGAATTGTGAGGCACCCCATGTGGATGATGGGAAGTGAACTCTGGTCCTCTGCAAAAGCAGTGGGTGTGTTTAACTGCTGGGCCACCTCTCCAGCCCTCAAGATCACATTTAAAAAGAATAGTATAGTAATGATGGGAACTCACTGTTACACCACACTAGTGACAGAGGATGATATGTTATATATTTTTTTCAAACATTTATTTATTTATTTATTTATTTATTTATTTATTTATTATTTATTTATTTATTTTGTTGTGTTCAGGTTGGTCAAAGTGTCCAGATGTTGCCTCATCTGAGCCTCATTCAACATAGAGTTTAAGGTTCACACTGTCTGGAGCTGTTACTTCATTAGCATAGAGGGATCCACAATTAAAGCATGAACCTGTAGCCACTAGGTGGAACCCTTTGAAGAATTCTTGGGTTGGTGAAATGTGAGTGAGTAAAAGGGCTTTGCTTCCAAGCCTGATGACCTGAGTTCAATCCTGGTACCCACACTGAAGAAAGAGAGAACCCACTCCTCCAAGGTNTCTTCTGACCTCCACNTGTGTGCTACAGTATACTGGGGCATAGACAAATGCAATAAAAATAAATAAATAATAAATAGAAAGGTACCAGAATTCAAAACTCACCAACAGTTTTGATGACTCTGGGATCGAATTCATATGGCAAAGTCCAGATAAAGACTGAAGTGTTGTTCAGCCTCTACTTGTTAGG
The DNA here is from genome assembly GCA_001675575.1 of Neotoma lepida. NCBI lineage: Eukaryota > Metazoa > Chordata > Mammalia > Rodentia > Cricetidae > Neotoma > Neotoma lepida. The sequence goes on from LZPO01076159.1 coordinate 92,865, forward strand.
CATCAGAATGAGGGATTGGTGCTCTAGCAACCTTCAATCAGAGCAATGAGGTGTTTTTAAAAGTGGCATCATTATGACCACACAGGTTCTTAAGAGAAAAANATCCATCTTAGATGTGTTTAATCTATCAGCTACTGGAGTCGCTGATACCTAGATTCTCTTATATTGGCATCTTATTTTGGTTTTTAATTCCCCTGACANGATCTAGCAAATGAGTAGGGCTTTTTTGCTCTCTGGTGTCATAAGCTGTTCCAGGCTTATGTNGTGATCTCATTGCACCAGGTCTGGACTCAGCCATCTCTCTAAGGACACTGGGTTATTTTTATGGAAATGGCATTGAGAAGTCACAGTCTGTGTACTGTATCTGACGCTATAAGTATTGTGCAATTCTGATAAATTACACTGCACGTTTGGTAGACT
>LZPO01076160.1:0-12865 GCA_001675575.1 Neotoma lepida
ATATATATATATATACATATATATTTCTAGGTATAACCTGCTCAGTCTACATAATGAATGTTTGTTTTCAGGGCTGACCTGACGCTTGAGCTCTTAAAATCTTTTCATCCCCTCTCTGTCATGTACTCTGAACCTTAAGAACAGGGGTGGGGGGTTGTTTTGTTTTCGATGTACCCATTGGGACCGGGCTCCACAACTATGCGTTATGATTGGTTGTGGTTTTCCATAATGGTCTCTGTTGCAGTGACAAGAACAGATAAATCTATAGACACAAGGTAACATTATGGTTTCCTAGAACTTGGTGTGGGTGGAAGAAATGATTGATAATGGGGATGTGAAGAGCGGTAATAAAAATGTTCTAGAATTTGATTGTGATGACTGTTCTTACAGAACTCTAAATATATCAAAACCCACTAAACACAACATTTTAAAAGGGTGAATATTTATGGTAGGTAAATCATATCTTAACAAATCTGTTATATACGTTATAGACATGTATCAACTGTGAGCAGAAAATATTATTTGACAATTATATCCTATCTTCAAGGCATAAACAATTTCCAGATAACATGAAGAATGTTTTCAGTTTTAGCTCTGTATCAAATTTTGCATTTTGTAGAGAATCTTAACAGTGGAACTAAAATTGTTGGCACAGGGTGAGATCTGCCAGCAGTCATCCCGAGCTTTGTATTTCTTAGCCTAGAGCAGTGAATCTAAAGCATTAGTGTGTTCAGACAATGCAGAATAGAGGGTGGGAACCATGAGTGTGCATTTCAGCAGTGTGATAATGAATTAGGGTAAGCAAGCCACCTTCAGAGCATGCTGGATCTGCTAAGCCAGTGCCTGGTGTGTATGTTATGACTGCAGGTGAGCTGAGTTTTCTTCTGCTTCTAAGAATTCTTGCCATCAGTTCATGGGCATTTGGGAAATTTTCTAACGGAAAGGTCCTAGATCTATCATGCTGGGTAGAATAGAAGCTTCATCAACTCCTTGAGGCCCCCAGAATACAGTCCTTCTTGGCATGTACAATGGCTTATATTTAAGAAAACTATTCAGTTCTAAAAGAGCCAGACTATACTCAGTGGGTAAAATTCAGAGTTTAAAATGTGGAAGGAGCTGAGGTGGAGGTTATCAGCTATGGAGTAGGGACAGCTGGCCCTCACATCTTCATTGTCTCTTTTCTCTAACATTTACCCCCTACAGTGAGAACTTCACCTCCTATTCCAACTTATACTCCTCATATCAGAAGTGCCTTCCATCCTATCTGAGAGGAGCTACATGAAGAGGCATCTTGAAGAGGTGATGGTTAGTCATGAACAACTACTGCATTCTAACTGACAACTTCTTGGCTATACAGGAAAGAGAGGAGAATGGAATACAAGGGCAAACTGCACTGGAATTTTAGAGAACTTTACTCTAATGAACTTGGAGAAAGTTTTGGAGATGACTTCCTTAACAACAAGCAGAGCCATTGCATGACCTTTGGGCATCTGGCTGCAAAGACCAACAGAAGAGCAAAGAAAGGGTTGTGTGACTTGACAATGGTCTAAGCTGGTGAATGACAGAAAAGCCAGCCTGTATGAGCTCTAGTCTATAGACCACCAAAAATAAAGAAATAAACAAGTACTTTAGAAGAAAAGAAACAAGTAGAAAAAGTAGTTCCTACTCTAGAGATTCCTGATCCTTACTTATTTCAATGGTGTTTATCACAGTGGTCACTTAAGCCTCGTACAGAAAGCTTAACTTGATGGTCCATGGCACAGAATGAGCATCTTAGAAGGAATGCTGGTTCTTGTGGCAATGCACAGAGCAACAAACTCTTGAGAAACTAAGACTACTTCCCCAAGCCCCAGAGGCTGGGACAGTAGCCCATCAAGCTACACTCCCATGTGGTTTGCACTGCCTCTGATTGACCCCTTTGGAGGCTCTCTTCCTCCTCATCAAGTCCACTCTCTGAGTCAGGTCTTTGCCTAACCTCCACTCCCCCAGGATCATGCTTCTCAATTCACATGAGAGAGTAAAATTGACTATTCCACATGGTAGATGCCTGTCAGAATCACTTGAGTGCAATGTCAAATTTCAGTGGTTATGTTTCCTCCAAGATAGACATTTGGCATTAGTGTAAGCAGATCTTAAAATTCCACAGTTCTACTAAAGACAACAAAAGATTCTCAGCCTCCATCAGACCAAGTCATCAAAAACCAAAATAAAATACATGTGAAGCTGCTCCGCATACAACTTCAAACTGCAAAAACAACAGCCTCTTCTGGGGCTACAAGGAACTGGGGATGGTGAGCTGGTCTGCACAGCCAGAGGATGGGCAGTGTCTCCCCTGAAGACCTGAAACAAAGAGCCACCCACAAACACCACACGAGCTCTCACTGCCCAGGTAGCGTATCCATCTGCCTGCCATTTAGAAAGCTCTTCCTTGTGCCCACCCCAAATCAATCTTCTTAGAGGTCACCGCCACTGCTTCACACCAATGTCCAAGAGAAGAGAAGATCCAGGAAGATAAAATGTCCAAGCAAGCCATCTCATCTGTCTAGTAATTTTTATTACTGTTTTTTAAATTTCTAGTAAAAGAAAAACCAAACCTCCAACACACATAAAATGCTAAGAAGAAAATATTTTTTCATTCAATAAACAAAAAGGATTTAACTCAGTGAATACTAAACACATCTGTAAAAAATTTACGGTTTGAACCCTCCAGGTTTTCTGTCTCTATTTGTACCTCAAGGCACGAAACAACAAAGGCAGCCTGGTAAAAGACTCACAAGAGTAGTTAATGCTCAGAAGAGAAAAATAGCAAACGCCAGGAGGCATATCACAAATGTTCCCTTAATATTTATTAAACCAGCAACAGTGTTTGGAGTAAATCTTATTAACAGAATACACAGAGTTCTGGCAAATAAAATTTCAGTTCATTTACATCAGATGTGCCCCAAATCCCCATTTTTATTAAAAGGACAATAAGTATTCAGTTGAAAGGCTTGGAAATGGCATGTTATTTGACTATTATATATTACTTTTTATCACTGCAGACATCAAAACTCTTTCTTTAAAGCATTACACAGTATATGTTAAAGCTCTTTAGCTGAATATAAGTCTAATTTTACTATTTTACTATTTACATCATTCCTGTAGATTAATGCTTTAGATTTAGAAACCACTTCTAATCCTTTGTTCTCTGAGTAAGGTCTAAAAAAACACAGTAAAGCAAACAAAAGCTTGAGAAAGATGGGAAGTGAGCTCAAATCATTATTTTTATAAAACACATTGTTTGGCTCCAAGCCCCTATATTAAACATTTAACTCACTTAATTTAGGGTATTTGGGAAAAGCATTTTCCAAAGGTAAACAGATTTATGTCCACCTAGGTTCAAATTTACCAACCACTAAAGTAAAGGACATAAAATTCAAAAATACACCAATACAGCCAACAAACGAACTTGTTCCCACAGGACCATAATCTCCAAATGTTCCAACTTGATGGTGCTGAGGGACAGCAACAGCCTTTGTCCACTTTAGGCCCCACACCAAGTTCTCTACTTCTGTTCCTTGCCAGCTGTTTAAGTGTGAGATATAACTCACTCTGCACTAAGCCTGTTACTTAATGTGTCAGTGAACAGACATGGACATAAAGGGTGGTGACACCTGAACCATATCCATGACGGAGCCTTGGGATTGTGAGGCCAAGGCAAATGGCTATGTGTGCCACACATTTCATTCATTAAAGTCAGGATCAGGCTTGACAACAGAGGGAAGTTACAATGGGAAGTCAGAACACAGGCAATGGAAGGAGACAGCAGGAGATGGGACCCATCCCACAGTATTCCCTCTCAGGCAAGAGTCTTTCCATCCATATTTGGAAATTATTCATTTTCTACTATAGTCTATGGGGTTCAGGTGATGAGTTCTCCATATGTGGTTCCAAGCTTGGTGCATGTGAGCCAGGCCAAGAAAGAGTCAACAAGAAACCATCCTTGGATTCTTGCTGAGTAGTAGACAGAGAGCTGATGGATACAAGGGGATCCTGAGGACAGGCTCGGGAGTTAACCCAGAGATACCACACTCCATCTCATTGCCACCATGGGATTGTTTTCTCCAGGACATCAATATTTAAGTTTCCCATTCGCTTCATATGTGAGTGGGCACATGGCCATGTGTTTAAAGACTGCATTCTCCACTTGCATGGCATTGTTCTGGACATGTGACTGAATTTCAACCAATGGGATGTGAAGAGAATGATGTGTTTCACTTCCAGGTTGTGGCCCTTTTGATTCTTTCATGGCTGGAAAATTGTAAGTGTGACACAGTCACCCTGGTCTTACATCTGAGAGCTGAACAAGAACAAAGCAAATATTTCTCGCCAGTCTTTTGGTTGTTATGTAACAAGAAATGAATCCATTTAAGCCACTATATTTGAGGACTTTTTCTTAATAACTTAGCTGTTAACGTCATTGTTTTCCAGTCAGGAAGTGATGCTAACAAAGGGAAACTGAGCTGAGAGGGAGATCAAACCTGATTTCCTGAGATCACATCATCCTCCAACACTTGAAGCCAGCACATTTGCACCCTTCCATTATGTCAGCCAAGAAGTTCCCTTGCATTAGCCCACTTTAAAGTAGGGTTTTCATTATGTGTCCCTGCAAGGATCTTAACTGCCATTACTCACTTCACAGTGGCTGACAGATTGCCACTGTCAGAATGCTCCCAGTCCTTCTAGGCACCAGCTCTGAAGCTGTCCTTTGCTCCTTGTTGGTTGCCTCCCTGAGTGACTGCCAGGCAGAAGTCAAAGCAACTGTTCTGCATCCTTGCCAAACTTGTAAATTAAAGGCATTCCAGGGGTTGACTTCTATAAAGGAAAACTCGTTATTTCCATAAAGCCACTTTCCACAAACTCTAGTGTGCTCTTATGAGTCACTAAAAATCTTGTTAAAATGCAAACTGCGATTCAGTAAGTCTCAGTGGGGTTCCAGATTCTGGATTGCTAACAAGCTCTCAGATGATGCTCCTGTTTGCTGGTCTAGACCACATTTTGGGTAGCAAAGTCCAAGGCCTCCAAGTCTGAGGATTGCAATCTCTTAGGCAGTTGTTTCAAAGACTGAAACCACTATCTGGGTCCTCCAGCCAGGAGCTCTCATCTAATACTCTCTGTGCTGTCAGCAATGAGAGCCAAGGGTCAGTTGTTCTCCAAAGCTAGCTTGCAACAGAATGTTTCGGAGGAATTTTTGTGGTTCCCAGCACACAGCACCTTTCTGGCCATATGACTACATTTAGACCAATGGTAAGTAAGGAGAATGATGTGTGGGTGTGGAGGGAGGCCCAAAATCTGTATTTCACACAAGTTCCTGGCTGAGGCAGATGTTGCTGGTCCACATACACTGAGTGCCAATGGCCCAAAGCTGGTTGTACCAACTCATAGCTCTCAACATCTACTGAGAAAAACACTGCTACATAATAATTACATTTAACACTCTGGGATGTTTACCTACCTATCAGAGACACAGCTGAGAAGGAGAGAGGAGGAATTCCCATTTCCACTCACTTGGCTTCTAAGATTAAGCTACACTTGAGCTTGATATTTTTTGAAGGCACATTTAACCCTATTATCACCAAAAACTAAGCAGTAATATTGAATATCATTCTAGATACATAGACTTACTGGGTTTCTAAGCCTCTGAGCCACCGTGAGTGGCTCATAATTGCAGCTTTCTCAGAACACTCATCTCAACTATAGGACAGATACATGTAGAGTAGCAATTTCTAAAATGTTAGCATTTTAATGCTATCCTGCAGAGCAATTTTTAAAAGCTTTGAGAAATCCAGAATTTTTATGCAAGGTCTTTCTTTCCTTCTGTGTCAGTTAAAGTTATTCCTCTTTTATTTAACAGATGGAAAATTGTGGTTTTTAGGGTTGAATGAGGGCAAACATGTGCCCAAATTAGATATGTGAACAAAGTAAACTATGAATAGATTCGATAATGGGCTGCTGCTTTTTGCTTAAGTGAGAACTAAAGGCAGTTCAGATATTTCAGATGTCTTGTTCCCAGCACAGTCTGAAGTCCTCCCTTCCTTCTTAATGGCAAACAATGGCACTGTGTGGAAGGCAGCAACTTGAACCAGGCCCATGGCTCAGAACTTAAATTCAGGAACCATAAGGAAAAAACCTTAATGCCATGTGTGTAAGACTGAACACATGATCAGTGTGTTCAGACAAATCCTGGAATCTATTCCAGTCAACCAAACACACAAATTCTCCACTCAGAGTATAGCTTGGGCAAGTCTAATGAGTTGACCAAACATGTTTTCTGCTCCAGAACAGAGGACAAACATCCTTTGTTCCTCTAGGGAAAGCTTTTCTCAAGAATGTGAATGTTTCCATTTTATGTGTGTTTACCAAATGTGCACATATGTTTGCAGGTGCATGTGCATATATGGGTGAATCTTCATGTGGAAGCCAGAGGTCAACCTCAGGAGCCATCCACCCCACCTTGTTTATTGAGAGAGGGTCTCTTCTTGGTCTGGAACTGGCCAATAAGGCTAGGCTGGCCAGCCAGTGACCCCAGGACTAGGGTTACAAGCACATGCCAGAAAGTCTGGCTGTTTTAGGTGGGTGCTGGAGCTGAAACTCAGGTCCTTGTGCTTATATGGAAGGCAGTTTGTGGATGGAACCACCTCCCCAGTTTCCATTTTGTAGGACACCCCTTTTTTTAAGACAAAATTAATTTCCAAACGTATCATCTATTGTCTCAAGAACTCCCAGGTACATCATAGCTCAAGGAAACAAGGAACTAAAGGAAAAGCACAGCCAGTGAGGGAAAGAGAAGAGGGTGGAAGCGAGCAAGGCCAGCCCTTCCTAAATTGCAGGAGCCTGACACAGCCATTAGGTTCCTGGAGCTTGAAGTCTTCCCTGCCAGAAGACCTCTTAGGACAGAGAAGACAAAACGCCACCTCAAGCAAAGGTTCTTATATCTTCTAGAAGATAAAACTCGCCTGAGGAATTTCTATAAAACCAAGAGCTGGGCACCACCCTTGTAGACTCCTTTTATGAATGTGAGGCCTAGATGAAAAGGGCGCTATAAGAAATAAGAATCTCACTATGATGCCCAGGCAAGCCCAGAACTCATCAGACATCTACTTTCCTCAGCCTCCTGAATGCTGGGATGACAGGCATGAGCCAGCAGCCTCCAGATGTGATGTTGTGTACCACAAGTTGAGAAGACTACTCTACAATAAAACCCTCCACACCCAGATTAGAAGCCTCTTAAGGTTAAAACACTCCCTGCTTCCACCAAACAAAATAGCCATACAGAGAAGAGGGAAGCAGAAAGGGGGAAAGTCATACTTTCCCTCTGATGCTCTTATGTCAACAACACCCTCTTCTTCCCTCCACCCTCACCCCCATCTCTTGTTCAAGGACACTCTTATTTGATGAATATATTTTATGAACCATCCATTTCAATCATCATAAGCACTGAGACTGCAAACTTCACGCAGGATAGTCTTCTAAATGTTTGACTTGCCAATATTAACTCTGAACCATGCCAGCAACTCAGGGAGGTGGCCACTGTTACGAATAATCTTCTTATAGATGTGAACACTGAGGTTTAGATAAGTTACATGACCTTCCCACATCACAACCAGAAATTTGCAGACCTAGATTTTAAGGAGATTCCCACTGAGGCTTTGGGGTGCAGCTCAGTAGTGAGGACATAAATTCACATGGTCCCAGATTAAATCTCCAATACCCAAAATAAATAGATTTTAGTGAAGTTTATCCCTTAGCTTCCCAACCACCAAAGGGAAGCATGTAAACAGAACCCATCAAAGTAAAACACTACATGTTTGTGAAGAACTCTGAATCCTAGTGGCCAAAAGAATTAGGCTAGTCAGACGACTGAAGGAACTGGCACTTTGTTATGCCAGCCTGAACCCATTACTGAATGGGTTCAGTTGAAACTTGAAACTTTCACTACACTCTTGAGAGATTATGGTATCACAACAGGACTTTGCATCAAGCCAGAAAAACTGAAGCTCTAACTTGGGGGCAAGGAGTGTAGACTACAAGTTGGCAAGTTATCCTTCCTGGATGCCAGGTGACAGTCACAAATAGTGAATGGAAAATTCGGATCACAATCTTAACCCCAAGGCAGGAGAGCAGAGATGGTCATCTTTAATTTTATTGCCCTTCAATAAATCCTTTTTAAAATCATCCCACAAAGTTCTTTTCTGAAAATGGCTGAAACAACCACACTTAAATGATGCAATAATTTAGGGAAGCAGTCTTTAAGAGGAAATTGTTGAAAGAAAGGATTAATCTACTTCCAATGCTGGCAAAAAGAATTTAGCAAAGGAGAATCTTCACCTGGCCATGGGCATACTGGACTCACTTCCTGCATACTGCTGACATATTTTTAGTGTAAAAATCCATGTAATGCTCTTTATCTCTCTACCTACAATAGCAGCTTTTTCTCATCAGGAAAAAAAATGCAATATTAATTTGAAAGGTTTTGCATCTAGCCCTGATTCTTATCTCTGGGAAGCTTTTATCTCTACAGTATTCCTCCAAATCAACTTGCTTCCAGTCCCTGACACATCTGGTTCTTCCAAATCCCTGGGGTCTTGGCTCTTCCTCCCACAACTAGCTAGAAGGTTCATGAACCAGCAAAGGAATTATCTGGAGTACAGATTTTGCTAGAAATGAATAAGCTAGCTAAATATCACCTTAAATTATGCATGTTACACAAAGCACATGGGCCACACTGATGCTGTATGTTCCATATAACACATGCTCTGTTGGTGTTTCAGCTCTTCTCGTGTAAATCAAAACAGTAACACGGGAACTGGGGAGAAGCCAGAAAAGGAATTCTTGATCACAAGAAAAAAAAAATACTAGTAGGTCAGATAAGCTGGGTTAACATAGAATTCTGTGTTTAACTCTATGTCACTAACTATGGCACCTTAGTCAATGTATCACATCCTAAATGTCAAATCTAGGGGCCTCTGAGAAAGCTCAGCAAGAAAAAAAAAATGATTGCAGCCAAGTCTGAATACCTAAGGTTGATCCTCTGAACCTATGTGATAGAAGGAGAGAAACAACTCCTGAAAGTGACCCTCTGACCTCCGCATGCCAGGAATGAACATGCATACACACACACACACACACACACACACACAATCCATGTTAAAACAAAACACAGCTGGATGTGATGACACATGCTGATAACATTATCTCTAAGGAGGCTGAGGTAGGAAAATTGCAGTTATAGCCCAACATGGACTAAGTAGTCAGACTCTGCCTCAAAAAACCACAAGTTAACTAATTAATTAATTATTTAAAATAACTATTCCAGCTACAGCATCAACAAATTGTTACAAGGATTGAAAAGGAACAATCCAAGAGAATAAGTAACCAAAAGTGGATAAGAGCTGACTGAAAGTAAGCTCCAAGTCGGAATTTGTTTTTAGTTTGAAAAACTAGTCAAAAGCTAGTATATAATGATGTGTGTTAAGTGTTAGCAGACCAATTAAACATAAAACTTAATTCAATAACTAATCAGGATAATTACAAAATCTAATCAAATATAATATAAACAAATCAAAATATCTCTCTTAGATAAATGATGTCAGAAGTGGGACATGAATTTTTAATTTATTAGTGAACTTAGTTCAATTGATGTTTATAATTTAAGGATCCAATGTTGGCTTTCTTTGAGCAGTTTACAATTATAATATCAAGAGTTACTCTTGGCTTTCCTGTCTTTATGACATTTGTTTTGTAAGTTTTCTGCGTGCTTTAAGTGTAACTCAAGAAATGCGGTGATGCTAAGAGAAAGAAAAAAATACAACTCAGCAGTGCACCCACCCTGGCCAAATAAACAAATAGCTGGTCCTATATTTGTGACCAGGTATGTCACTTGGTGTGTATACATATACATACATATATATGTAATAAACTTTTATCAGAGACTATTTCAAAATCATAAAGCTTAAAGAAAAGTAAAACAAACATGCTTAAAATGCCAGCTATAGGTCAAGTTTTATGTAGGCTATTAAAGCTAATCTTCAAAACAACAAAATATTGAAGCTAATCTTCAAAATATCAAAACAGCAAATACTATAAGCTTCAGTTTTACATTAAGAAACATGCTTGGAAGTGGTAAGAAACATCCCTGGATCTCATGGCTTTTAAATAGTGACACCAGAGATCAAACTGTGATTTACAGAACTCCAAAGCCTTAACATGATCTCCTGCATTCATGTGAATTCAGAGAGTGCACAGGGGGTACTGGAAATGCTCAAACTAGAACTCCACATGAGTTAAAACCAATGTGTTACAGCCCTGCCTTTAGTGGACTGCCACACACCTGTCACCCACACAACAAGACTGTTGCCTAACAACTTCATAAACAGTGGCCTTTNGGTTCCTAAACATGTCAAGTGAATTTAGTCATTGGCACAAATGTACTAATCCTAATATAGTAAACTCCCATTTACCAGAATTTAAGGACCAGTGTTCAAAACTGTTCTGTGTGCTTTTAACAGGCGGTTTTCTGCATCTGTTGAGATGACCATACTGCTATCCCCCTTGAAGTGTTAATAACTGCATTGCTTTCCTGATGTCAAAGCATTCCTTGGACAAATCTTATATGGAGTCATACCATTCTTTTAATGAACATTATGGCTGCACGCATCATGGCAATACCTATTTAAAATTATGGCACCAGTAGTGAGTGAAACTGACCTGTAGATTTGTCTTCCTGACTTTGACATAGGGTGGTGCTAACCTTATACAATGGCAAAGAGCAGCCTCCATCATTCTCTAAGCTCTGGGACAACAATTACTTGCTCCTTTAAAGGCTTGCAGTGCTGACTAATAAAACCCTCCAAGGTCTGGGGTCTTTTTTTTTTTTTTGAGAAGGAGGAGGCAATTACAGATTCATGCCTAGTTGTAACAAATAATCAGCAAGATTCTTTCAAGCCCACTAGCTGATAGCACTTTACAAAACCATAGTAAATACCACAATAAGGATAGTAATATAGTCTGTCAACTTTACTCTGATACTTCCATTTTATAACATTGTGTGTGTGTGTCTCATTCTCTCTAAAATTCCATCATCCGTGTGTAGATGGATAGCTGTATAATACATAGATGTATAAATTTACATATCTATGTAGTCTTAATATGAACAGTGATTTACTATACAAATTTTCAAATCCTAATTTTTAATCTATATAAAGTCCTCCAACTTAGTTGTGTTTTTCAAATACATTTTTAATGAATATATGAGATTTGATGAGCATTGGAGCCATTGATTTAGTCATTATTGTTATATACTCCNGTTGTTTCCATTTTTTTAACTACTGTAAGCAGAGCTTCAATGGGCACATTTGTGAGCACTGTTTACCCAGCTACGACCATTTCCTCTGGACAGATCTGTAGTAGTAAAATCACTACCAGAGATGGGCTTTTCATATCTAACACTTATGTGTTTGTCCAGTCCTTGTGAGGAGCCTTTCATCAATCAGAAATAATAAATGATGTATTTTCTCACATCACTCACTTTTAGAGAAGAGCTTAGTATCAGTGTATGCCTCATATCTCAGCATAGGGCTGATTTATCCCAAGATGAAAGCAAGAGCTAACTACAGCTCTGTTATGGACATTCTGAGGCCCTCTCGGCTAGTGCTTATCACGTGAGCTCATGAGGTATGTATGTCAAACTCCTACTCCTTAGGAAGCAGAAAACCAAGAGCTATAACTAACATGGCACAGGACATACATACGCCAGTTACTAAAAAAGCCTATCTATTTTACCTCACAAAATCCTAAGAAATTACTTAAGCATGGTTCATTTTACAGGTGACAAAAATGAGCACAGAGATTAATAAATACGCCCAATGTTACAGTATTCTACCCTAGGCTAATCTTAACTATAGAGTCCCGGTTCCAAGCCAGGCTACTGAAGAGCCTGCTCATTTTTATTCTTGCTTATGGTCTCTACAGCATTCAGACCAAACTCCACTGCTAAAGAGGGATGCATCGGAAGGCACCTGTATGAGAGCCTAAGGCCTCCTAAATGTCATCAGTGAGTCATGCTGACCTCTATCTAGAAGGAAAGTGAATTCCACTCCATCAACTTGCCACAATGCTATAATTATATTAGCTTATAAGCATATGGGAAGCCACTACAAAGCTGGGTCATGAGTATCCAGTGTGATGTAGCCAATCCTAGTGCATGATGAATGCTGTGTTCACCCTAACAGATCACTGTTGGCTACCACAAACAACTTACCTTTCTGTAATGTAAGAGAATTCCTTGCTTCAAAAAATAAACTCAGAAGTGTTTCACTTTAAAACATATTTATACAATAATACAATCAATACAATTTTGATTTAATTTAAAAATAAAATTTAAAAGCTCATAAATTATTTGGCAAGGACTTAATTATTTATTTATTGGATTAAAATCTAATAATTCCCCAACAATACCCTGAAAGAAGATAAAAGAACTAAATATTAATGGCAGAGAGTTTCTCCAGTTCAGCTCCATCATTTTGTAGATGCCCACGGAGGATGTAGTCCTTAATAACATGTGTACAATGCCCCATTTGGGCCTGGTCTGAAGATGTCTTACCTTCATTTTATTTTTCTTTCACTTCTAAGGGAAAATTATACAAAAATTATATCTTAAGCCTCCACAGTTCATGCATTTCCACCAGTTTGGCTGGCTTCATTATCTCAATGTCTCTTGTTCATTGAACCTCTCCTCTCTCCCATCAGTTGAACNCCTGGAGCTCTGCATGGTGCCCAGCCATGAATCTCACATCTGCTTCCATCTGTCTCTGGATGAGGGCCCATC